>KN726426.1:6430-17180 GCA_000816745.1 Ancylostoma duodenale
ATTTTGCTAGAGCTTTTGTACTTTGATTTTGCTAGAGCTTTTGTACTTTGATTTTGCTAGAGCTTTTGACAAGGTTCCTACTGGGAAGCTAGTTGAAAAGCTGAACATTGTTGGAATTCATCCTCGGCTTGTTTGGTGGATAAGTAATTTTGTGCAGAATCGCACATACCAAGTGCGTGTAGGGCGTGAATATTCTAGCAATTTTTCTATGCTTAGCGGTGTACCGCAGGGAGGTGTATTATCACCCCTGCTCTTCTTGATCTACACCTATGACCTTCCTGCTGCTTTATCCAGTCATGGAGTAGGTTGTCAAATGTACGCAGATGACTTAAAAATTTACAAATCCATAGCCAAGCAAATGGATTGCTTGGATCTGCAAAAAGCAATAGATTATGTCGCAAATTGGGCGAAAGCTTGGGAACTGCCTTTAGCGCTTGACAAGACGCGCGTTCTGCCTGTGGGTCGTGGTCCATTCCGTGCTTCATACCAACTTTATGAACATGATCTTGAATGTGTTACTGAAATGCGTGACTTAGGGTTCCTTGTTAACGACAAACTGAACTTCAGCACTCACTGCAAATCCATTGTAACGAAAGCCCATCTCAGGACTTTTAGACTTTTTAAGGCTCTGAAAACGAAAAACTCACGAATTCTCGTAAAAGCCTTTAAAACATATGTTCGTCCACTAGTTGAGTGTGGGACTACGGTGTTTAATCCATACCTTAAGAAAGATATTCACTTATTAGAAAGCGTCC
Source organism: Ancylostoma duodenale (assembly GCA_000816745.1). Classification (NCBI taxonomy): domain Eukaryota; kingdom Metazoa; phylum Nematoda; class Chromadorea; order Rhabditida; family Ancylostomatidae; genus Ancylostoma; species Ancylostoma duodenale. The sequence goes on from KN726426.1 coordinate 7,186, forward strand.
AGAATAACTTTACTCGGAAGCTCGTCCTTCGATGTAGCGGTCTGAGTTACTATTTTATCCCAAACGGGAATGAAAGGCGTAGGCAGTTACATCTAACCAGTCTCCATAGCAGACGGTTAAGGAACGACTTGGTCATGGCTTTTAAAATTCTAAGGGGTAATGTGGCTGTTGAACAAGGCGACTTCTTCCATCTCGGTCCTTCCAGAACAAGAGGTGGTCATTTTAAGCTTAAGGTCTCGGTGGCAAAAACTCAGGTCCGATCAAAATTTTTCTCTCAGAGAATAGTTCCTATCTTCAACTCTTTAATAGGCAAAAATTCGCTGCAATTGTCTCTGCAATCTTTCAGAAAAGTAGCTGGTCTGACAGCTGACTTAGTTGCTGCCCGTTAGCGTTGGTTACCTTGTTACTTTTATTCTAGTTTGTTTGTGTTCCTCGGTTTTTTTGTTGATTTCAATGCCTGTTGCAAATGGCATATGCGTGCTGCCCGCACGTCTACTAATAAAGAATAACGAATAAAGAATTGTTGGCTAAAAACATGGGGAAGTTCACTGAAGGCCGCCATGAGTCCGATATCCGGGGGCTAATGCCCCACAATAACCGCGTGCAGAGCCCTGTCTGGGCAACTACTATGAACGTGGGCATGGGGATATGGATACAGAGCGTTTAATGATTATAAGATCACCACCCCCATCCTCTCTGAGTCTCGAAGTAATTTTATACCCATGAAACGGTATGAAAGGTAAAAACCATCCAGAGAAACACGAGGATAAGAGACACTAAAACGAAATTTCGGCTGCAATGGTTTTTCAAGGTGGGGAATTTGTCAAATAATGTAGGAAATCAACCTGATTGCTCTTTCTTCAAAGAAATCAAGATTCGGGGGTGGTCTTATAATTATGAAACGCACTGTAGAAAGGAGTTGAAGCGATTACTGGACAATGTGCGTGAGGCCAGGGTACGATGGTTCATGGGAAGCACTACAGGATCACCAGATTCCTGAAAGGGACTGTTCCTAATTAATCTAGGGTATCCGTGAAGCTCACTAGTAACTGGAGGTTGTTTGCAAACCTCGCCTGGTTCCTTTTATCCCATGTTCAAAAACTCTTGAAGCCCTGACGCCGCGCTCCCGTATGGTAACTGCCCGTAAACAATTCAAAGCAAACAAATCCTGCCCAGTAGTTCTTAGCCTTTCTCCCCTTGGTTCTTCAATTTTTCTCAGTTCTAACCTTCCGCATCTAGTGAAGGGAGTTTATGTCTGCTAGTTTTTTATGGTTTTGTATGCCTCATGATTTTCCGAGAAAGCAGTTGTCTTCAGCTTGTCATGGCAGCTCTACAACCGCACTTGATACGTCGAATCGAGGAGGAAACGGCCTTGCAGAACAACTCTCATGCTGCTGTGAAGCACGAAGTGTCTCAATGGACGACGTTGTGTGTGGAGATGAAGGCGCTGATCAACAGCTGCGACGTGCTCGTTAGGTCAGTTGTTGTCTGTTTTTATTCAGAAGAGCTGGGTGCTAAGAAAACTATGGTGTTTAACACTTCTTAGATGTTCAGGGTTATGTTAGTTCAGCTATGATTGAGATAGGCAGAGAGAGAAGGAAAATATGGTGTGTCATCGTGTGAGCAACAAGATCATGAAAGCCTAGGGTTACATGGCCAGATCATTTTGAGGGGTCAGGGGGGAATAGCATAGCCAATAAACCTAACATGTTGAAGTATCAAAAAAGGAATAAAATTCAAAAAAAAGAAGAAGAAACAGCTCAACTACCGTTTCGTACTGCTTCCTTATGCGAAAGTTGAGCAAGAAGCACTTCCGCCGGTACTCATTAGTAAGGAGGGGAAGCTCTAAGCTAGACCTAGCAAAGAGAAAAACAAAAAAAAACTCACCAAGGTCCAGACCCATGGACTGACTTATCATGGGGCTATGCACAATATATCAATAGAATAATGAAATATTACTAGAGAATTATAAAGTAATTTCAAACATGGATAATTAAACCACAGCTTGCAGTGCCATATGGTAATTAAGTAGGTGTAGATCATCATAACTGATGATAAGAAGTGTAGTAGTGTTTAAAAAATTTAAATGTTTTTGCGATTTTTTCCTGGCTGCTACGTACTCTTGAGAAGACCACAAACTACTCTTGTCACCTCAAAAATCTCTTCACCAAAATCACGGTTTACCCACTAAGCTTTTCTTAGGTGAATTCTCTTATTTCATCTACTGGCCAGAACTGCAACGGAGCTCATTTGCAGAGAAAGCAGAAGTCCTAGCAAATTTGGTGATTTACTTCACAAACTTTTAGTATTTTCTGATGCCCTAGCAACTCAACTAATTGTAAGCAGTCAAAAAATTTGCTGAAAGTCCAGCAACGTCCTTTTCCTGAAGTTACCAAGACGGAGCACATCGTTAAATATTCAGAGGACCACAGCGTGCTTTCGACCTGGTCAACACCGTGTCCGAGCGCGGAAAGTCCTTCGTGGCTGATTCTCCTCAATTCTTCGATCCACCCACCACCAATGAGGACGAGAACAGCCGGCCGTACCATGTGTAAGTGTCTACTCCTATTTTCTCCGCCGACACTTCATTAAGTTCCAAATCCATTACAGAAAGGAAAAGAAGTCGGTAGCCGTTGGATGGGAAGCCGCAGAAATAGAGGAGACGCACAAGGAGAACTATCGTCGCCCAAGGGACACGCTGCTCTGCTTAGCTGCTCAGTTCATCGAAATGGCCACGCCTAGGTCTGTTATGATCATTTAAAGTCGAAATTTAGTTGTTATATAGCGGCATCGTCAAATTTCAGGCTAAAAGAGCTCGCAAAACTCAGTTCCTCCAGTGAACACACGAAAATCCCTGAAGTGATGGATCACAAGTGTCACGTAAAACTGAGTGAGATCGCTCTGGCACTGCTGAAGATCGCCTCATACGACCTCACAACCATGTCGTGCCCAGGCCTCCAAAAGTATGCAGCCAAAGTATTTTTATTCGTAGGAGTCTTATTGTATATTTTGCTCGCTTTCAGGTACTTTACCACCATTATGCCGGTCACCGACTGGTCCATCGAGTCGAATCGCTCCGCTCTGGGCATCATCCTCAAACGTCTCGACAAAACCATTGCGAAAATTGCAAAGAAGCAGAGTATTAGGCGGAGAGTGAATTGGGCCGCATTGGCCAGTTGGATCAGGGGAATCTGCGACACACTCTCCGTATTTCCGTACATGGCTCACCTGAATCCATTGAAGGTACGTTCTTTGGAAGGTTTCATTGGGAATTTTGGTTATAGTGTTCAAAGGGATGCAAAAAAAAATATATGGTCATCTCTCAAAAGCACATTTTCGTTCCTAACCCAACTTGCTTTTTATGTCGAAGAGGTACGAACAGTGTCATGCTAGATGCTTAGAAATCTGCTCAAAAAATGGAATAAAAATCGCGAATGCATTGCTTGGATGGTGTACGAAACTACCTTAAATTCCACTGGTTGTGAAGATTCCGGACTTGAACACATCGTTCTAGTTTGTGGACCGCAGAGAGGTTCCCTCAATAAAGCACCTGAGAACCCGACTGAGATGAGACGTTGCGGTTAGCCTAAGCGCTGGGTAACTCTGGCAGTTGCACATGTACCGATGGTTTCCGGACGAACTCGAGCTAGTCTTGGCGAAGCTCGTGCGATTCGTGCAATTTTAGCAACTTTCCCGTAGATTATAGCTGAATTTCCCATAGTCAGTAGAGTCTCAAAAAGAATGTCCGGTTTCCCTTTTAGTCAAATTCTGGGGATATTTAGTGATTTCCGTTTGAATTCCTGCTAAATTTTCCCGTTGATCTCCTGAAAATCTACCCAGAAATTTACGTTGAAACTTCTGGTGTAGAATCTTCAAACAGTGCACATGGCGAGAGTTTGGTATGGCATTCCTTCACTGCCTCTACATGAAATTTTTAGGCAAAATGATGCTTTGTTATTCCATCCCTGAATCCTAGATTTTTGGGATCTGAGATGAGGGTAAATCGAAAAGGAAGAGGGCTCACCATTTTATTCTGTCACCTTATGAGCTGAAGATGTGAAGCTGAGCATAATACTTGGAAATTCTTCAGCACTCAGGAGGGAAAACCTAAAGTTTAAATTCGTGAATTTTCTCGTTCTCCATCTATGAAGAAAGCAGTAAATAAAAATAAAGCAGGGATTGTGAAATAAGTGGAAGAATATACTCCTTATTTTGGGTAATTGAATTCTAATGCTTCCCACTGTATGGACTTTTTCAGTCGACTACGCAGTTGTGCTTGCGAATAATAGCAGGAGATCCGTTCCATGAAGAAGGTACCATCAGCACACACTCTACCACCGTCCTTCATCCGGCTCCTCCACCACAAGTGTTCTGTAGCGCAGTCTTGCGTATGACAACAATTCTCATGCAAGCATTAGGGCAGGTAAATAGTTTGCTGGAACGACACAGCTACTCCTGCCACATCCCATAGAATTATTCCACACGTTAGGCATCGTTTTCACTGGAAATGGTGTCTGGTGCTGAGGGACTGGGTGCTGCCGCCGATCGAATCGAGGCTGTGCTTTGCCACTTATTGATACCGCTGTTCCTTCGCACAGCGACGAACCCCAAAGGTCGTTTTTATTTTTCGTGTTTTTGTTAATATTTTCCAGGCGAAGAAATTGAAGATTTTCACACAGAAAAAAATGACATTTAAATACTACTCCTTATATCTTGGCATGCCGTCCATATATTTCCTGCATGCATGGTAAAGCTTTGACTTCAGAGGCATCAGTCATCCAGGGGAAGGACCTTTCCTTCTGTTTGTCGCTGATGCAGAATGCGATTTCTCCGCCGATCGGCAAGCACAGCGCAGCCCCGGTCTCCAGCTCGACGAATTTGGCGACTACGTTCATTAGAGGAGGTCAGCACAGCATGTCAATTAAAAGAGAGCACCGCAACTCCGAAAGTTAGTTATTTGTGAGAAAATGCGCTTCGCTTCGTGTTTTCGTAACATTGAGTGGCTAATCCAACACTTTTGTATTTCTAAGATCTCTCCGGAAGACAAGGGTCCGTGTCCGTCACCGATCGAGGTCACTCCGCCACCGTCTCCACTCTTCGCATTGTTAGAGACAGCGTCTCGCAGTGCATCTACCTGGGTAAATAAATACTCAAATTGTTCTTGTTCTGGGCATAGGTAATCGTTTAATATGTTTCACTGATGAGGTAAATTCCAGCACTAAAGGTGATGATGCTATGTTTTGGAAAGCTGCTCACGCCGATGTGGCCTCGAGTTGCACGTCTTGTCAGAGGTTGGTTTTATCTGAATCATCTTCTAGTACTGCTCCTTCTCTTTCCACGCACATGTCTACAAGCAAAAAGTGTTATCGCTCCAAAGCCAGTTGCCATCCCGGAAGAATCCAAAAAACGCCCAGCATCCGTGTAATTCCTCAAAGATAGCGTTGCTGATAGCGTGTGCACGTTTATCCGCTCCTGCTTTGAGGCTGGGAGGAGTGGGAAAGAAGGAAGGAAGGGAAATAAGAAATTGATGTAAGCCATCTTTGCACCTTGTTCCGTCATAGTTAGTGTGAATCATGTGGGCCTCCCCTGGGCTTACGTGGAGTGCAGAGCCATAAGTTACAAATTTCGAATTTCGTTAGTCCCTTATTTGTTTACGTAGATGGAAAGATGCTACAGCGCGTTATCTCATTAATACGTTACAAAAACAGATCCTATTAGATATGGTGTAACTCACCGAGGAAAACACATAGTTGTAAAGATATTAGAGAAGTGAAGAACGCGAGAAATAATGCCGAAACAGGCGAGAACTGCGGATCATAGGCGCTAATATTCAGCCACCGTCATTTCTGAGACGGATTATATGAATCCCTTCGGTAGAGCTTTCTGATCGGATCAAGAGGAAACTGAACGAACTTCATAGATCACGCATTGAAATGTTTTCGCCTTACGAAAATATGATTTAAAAAACTGCTGAACTGCAGTAAATGTTCGTGTGGTTGCTTACTGTGTATCACCAGGAAGAAAAGGATATAGAGTTTATAAAAAGCAAAGCATGAAGGTACTCCCCATTAGCTTTCGGGGTTCCAATAAGTTTAATGAACAAACGACTTTCTACAGTTTTTTAACTTCTTGTTATTCTGCTACTTTATGCACTGGAAAATAGCCATTACTTATTAGTGCTTTAATTCACTACGTTATAACGCACTAACGCACACCACTGCTACAGCGCTTAGAAACTATGCTGTGCTGCGGGCCACTTCCATCGAATAGTTGTTGAGACAGCAATTTCCCATTTCTGGAAGAACAAAGTATTAGGTTGGTGCTAATTAATGCGGCTTTTTTCGCGACTCCTTTTCTCTTTGAGAATTAACGCTTCTTGAACGGTTTTTTCATTAAAATATTCCTCTTCTTCCATAGAGTAGCCCTGCTATCGAAAACCGTATCCATATTCACCATCTCATGCTCTACCATTTCGGGGAAGGTAGGAATGCAGCACAGTCATTCCGCGATCTCAACGGAATTTTGGCTGAAGAAAAATCGGCACAACCGAGTCGAGAAATGTTCGAGTAGTTCATGTAGGTAGACGCAATCCTATAGATGAAGAAGGATGAGCTCCACGATCAAATTTCGACGACCAGGAGCTTTTGGCAGCCGTGGAAGGGAAGGAGGATGGATTGACGAGATTCCTCAGAAATGGAGCCTCCTCACTTGCTACAGAAAATCTGTGGAAATTCGAATATTCTTCCTGCCTGAGAGTTCGGCGGACCCGTTTCGTCAATCTCCATGCCTTTCTGAGCCTTTTGAGAAGGAGAGCCGTGGTCGAATCGTCCATGTTGAAGAGTTCGGACAGCACTCTTGTTGTCAAGCTTTCGTCCTCTTCCAGGCTGCTCAAAATCCCTGATGCTTGAAATTTGATGACCAATCTCTTCTTTCTTCATCTGTGAAGCTCGCACCTTATGAATATGAACAGTTTTTCAACTTAGCCTTGCTGATTGGTCCCATCTATGAAAGGCTCGCAGAGATCGCGGAATGACTGTGCTGCATACCAACTTTTCTCAAAGAGGTAGAGCACGTTATAGCGGATGTGGACGTGGCTTTCAAAAGCCTCTTTAATAAGTGGAAAGAGAGGATTGTTTTCATGAAAAATCGAATTGAAAAGCTTCAATTTTCATCGAGAAAAGGAGTCGCGAAAAAAGCCGCATTAATTATGCACCAACCTAATAATTTGCTGTGGATGGGATTCTCGTCGAATTTGCAGTTTCACAGGTGGAATTGACATCAACATTTGTTCATGCCCATCCTATGAAATCGAAAAATGCTAGTTTCCTGTAACTGAGTCATGGTGATTGAAAAATCACCGTACCGATGACTTCTCAGTATTCACAGCATTGCGACTTTGGGCAGAATACATGTTTTCTGGAAACTTGGACTGCACATAGCAAAAACTTCACTGTTACTCTTGGTCATCTTTATTGCAAGAGCACAATTTCACACAATTTCTTAAAACCCATCGAATATAATTCAGACCTGATCAGCAAGAAACAAGGCGGACAAAGTGCGGTTCAGTTCATTGACTTCGTGCTCCATGCCGAGCTGCCCATCGCTCTCCTCATACTGCCTGTCATTCAGAATAGGGTAAGTACGATAAAATGTGTAGCAAGCAACTGAAAGTCCCTCACTACTTTGTTATAGGTCAAACAAAAGGCGTCATGTGAACAGGATGCACTGTGGCAGGCAGAGATCATCGAGAGGATTGAGTCAAAACATCATTTCACTCTTCCCCTGGGAGCGTTGCTGAACAAGTAGGGGTCATTTCAGAAAAGTGTTTGTATTATATTAGCACTCTACTGACTTATGACCTGCAGGTGCCAGGTGGAACTGGCTCAGCTAAAGGATGACTTGGCCTCTCGTCCTCTGGACCTCCCGAGGTCCTACACCCCTACAGCCGCGGATCCACATTCAGACTCTTCAGTCACGTCCACTGCGCAGAGGAAGGACAGAAGAGCCAGCACTCGAAAACATCCACCAATTAAGGCGAGCGCTTTTTGAGAGCTGAGAAGCTGTTGGTACTAATTCAATATCCCACTCGCACCTGAAATTTGCAGGAAGGTGAAGGGACGATTCTTGAGGATATTGAAGACGAAAGTGGAGATTCTTTGCAGCAGCCGACAACTAGTGCTCGGGTTACGAAAAGTCCAAGTGTGCCTCTGAATAAGGTATATCACTTGCTTATTAATTTTCAAAATCTAGAGGGCTCGAAGGGAGTCATAACGACTCTAGGATCCCAGTTAGAGGCGTAAGATGCTAACGTTCTCATCCAGTTACCTGTTAACTATTGCTCAACCATGCATCTGCACGATCAGTTTTGTTCAGGTCGGATCCTCTCCAAGAACAAGGTCCATCAGTGGTTTCGGAATGTGGAGAAGCGTGCGCCGTAAATCTCGCCATATATCCACTGAAAGTGAGAGCGATGGTGACCGAAGTGTCGAGTTGGCTGACATTCACAGAAGAGAAGAAGCTGGCATGGTGAGCTTTTATCTATTTATAATAGTTGGAGTACAAAGTTATTATAGAGTAATGAGCGCTTGTTTTCCTGAAGGGGAGGGGGGGGGGGCTTCCATATGGAAAGTGATTGGCAAGACTCGTCTTCGCACCTCGCTCACACCTTGTTAAGAGCTACCTGACTTCCTGCCTACCTGCTCAATAATTTCAACTAGCCTTATCGCTCATCTAACTCAAGTTACCAACTCCTTGTTATCCTGCTAAATGCTGATGCCTACCCTCACTCCTTGAAACTGCTCCAACTGATAAGACAATATCTTTACTATCGATTGAACAGATTTCTCTATCATCAGTGAGTGATCTACCCGGAGTAGGCACTTAATCGAGTTCCTGCACTACAAAAATACAGGGGAATCAGTAAGCAGTAATAGTAAAGCGTGTGCAACTCCAAAATTCTTATCTTTGAAGGGTTTAATTTCCTCTGCGATGAATACCACCATAGAAGCGTACTCGCTTTAAAATACTCAATAGGTAATTAATGACGATAAATAGCTGATAAATAATCATGATGGATCCACGGTAAATAACTGCATGGTCTCCTCTTTGCGAACGTATAACCACTTTCAGATCCAGCGAACGCCAGTCCGTCGATCAACTGAAGCCCTGGTACTTCCTCTTCACGAAACTCTGGATGCGAACCGACAAAGATGTGGGTAGCTACAAACTTTCAGAATGCGTAGTCCATATTCCGAAGCGGAATCCCTTGAAATCTAGGCATTCAATCAATTTTTTATGGGAGCAGAGAAAATGGTGGGTAAATCCGTAATTTTGGTATATTGTGTATAAATTCAACTTATATCTAGTGCCTTACAGCCTTCATTGAAAAAATGATTTTATTTCGCAATTTTGGCTAAGAGAATTCAAAGAACACCCAATTGATCAAGCCAATTCCTCAAGAAACTTAAAAACCATGTTTTGCATAAGATTGAAAGATGCAAGCCCCACGATTAAGATATGCAATCTTTTAACCAATAGTGCTATACCAGCAATGGTCAAATCCATGCAAACCCCATGCATACCCATGCAGAACCCATGCGTCTCCAAAAATGCCATGCAAATTCGATACAAAACGCATGAAAAATCCATGCATACCCATGCAAAACCCATGCAAAGCCCATGCAAAAGCCATGCATATCCATGGACGTGCATGGGTTTTGCGTGGATTGACTACCGCTGATATAGAACTATTAATTTAAAAGACCGTATTTTGCATGAGCACGCATGTCTTAATGGTAGGATTTGCATCTTTCAATCTCATGCAAAACACGGCTTGTAAGTTCCCTGAGTCAATCGAGCTGAAGTGGTTTTTGAATCAATTTGTTGATATAGCTTTATTGTTCAAGAAAAAGCAAAGGAAAGAAGAACATGAATAGTCAAAATTGGTGTAAAATCCATTAATAACAAATAAGTTAGTGTTCCTGTGGGTTATAGGA
>KN726426.1:22083-41442 GCA_000816745.1 Ancylostoma duodenale
CAGGCTATTTTCGCGGCCTCGATATTCTTGGATCGATGGATCATTGGGCCTCGCCACAGATGGATGCGCCCTCCGGTACTCTAGCAGCTCATGGGTGCGACTGCATTTGAAAAGACGAAGGAAATATTAAGAAAAGGAAACCTGACAAAAAACTAAGAAGTTCTTCTTTTTTCGCAGAAATGCAGTACGAAATCAGAGTTTTTCGAGCTTGCTGTCAAAAATCAAAAAAGAAAATGATAAAAAAAATAACGACTAGGAGTTTTTCAAAGTAATTCGTATAATTATCGATGCGAATTGTTTGATGTCGAGATTTTTTTGATCGTGCAGTTATCTTTTCACATGCTCATGAACCATATCGGAAAACAACCCGAAATACGCTTGAAATCGCGTCAATTCTTCAAGCAAGCGAGTTGACAGGCAACCTCTTATTTTGAACGCTTATTCGGGTTCCCATAGTAATGAAACTGACAAAGGTAGGAATTACTGTGAAAACGTCCTAGTCGTCAAATTATTTGACACTTTATTTGATTATTGACAGCAAGCTCGAAAAACTCTGAAAATCTGATTTCATACTGCATTTCCGCGATAAAAGAAGAGCTTCTTAGTTCTTTGTCAAGTTTCCTTTTCTTAGTATATCCTTCATCTTTTCAAATGCAGTCGCACCCATGAGCTGCTAGAGTACCGGAGGGCGCATCCATCTGTGACGAGGCCCAATGATCCATCGATCCAAGAATATCGAGGCCGCGAAAATAGCCTGCCAGGGATCTTGGTAGAGCTCAGGAGGCAAATATGAAGGAAATGCATAGTAATGGATCTGTTGTCAATGAATCGTCATTCTCTGGATGGTTGGAGTGGAAACTTTCACAGGATTCACTGGGATAAGTGAAAAATTTCAAGGAATTTCAAAAAACCGAGATTTTGCCTAAATCGCATGTTCAGTGGCAGAATTGTGCGGCTGCTAGCGTAACACGGTCCTAAAATTCACAAGAAGTGACGAGTTGTGCATTTAAGATTATTTCCTTTGAAAAATAATTTTTCGGGGATGAGAAAGTAAAATTTTGTCTAAATCGCATCCATGCGCGATCAGAGGCACGATCGCTGTCAGCAGATTTTCGCGATAGTCCTGAATAATTTTCGAAGGCTTCACGAATCTTGTCTTTTTCAGAAAGTTCAACATGTGAAAATAATGGTTGAAATCGACGAAATTTCAATTCAAGTGCTCAGGAAATCCTGCGATAGTCGTATGAGGTACCATTCTCCTCCTAATCACTTTCTGACTTCGAAAAATGGATTTTCACTTCAGTGTAACAACTCCTTCACAAGAATGGGGAACTAGCGGGGTCCATATTCAGAAAAGTACCTGCGGATATAATCAGGAGAGACTCGATGCAGCGAGTCTCTCGTAATTGTATCCTTGGGTGATTTTGCTGGTTGATCACCGAAATTTTTCAAAATTTCAAATATTAACCGCACTACCAGATAGATCGGACCATCCCGATTCCAAATATCTGCACCATTTTGAAAATGGTTGGGATTGAGGGGAGTTATGGAGAAACGACGAAAAAAACGCGAAATCGCAGACATCGCGCAGTTTCATCAAGCGACACCGTTGGTATTGTACTAGACGCTGGCGTCAGTCAGATGCACGCATTCATTTGCTGAGGATTTTCTGTGGAATCTGGTAGACGTGGCAAGCACATTGTTAGTGAAAATACCGCACACCAGCCGCAAATATCTTCAGTGACATAAACGCGTGCGCATCACCTGCGTCAGGACCATCTTTCATCATACAACCAATACAAAATACTCGAAATACATAACTTAAATTCAAGTGGCGAACTAAGGGCTCACCTCCCGTCTCCTACTATGCTCTTAAGCTAGTACTGAGCAAAAAGCATAGGAGAAAAAAAAGCTCCTCCGGTTCTCATCAATAAGGGAGGTAAAGCCCTTACTGTTAGTCTTTAAAATCGAAACTCACCAAATCAAAGACGTCTTTGTCTTAACGGTCCAATAAGAACACAGAAACGAACTATAAGAGTCTCAAACTTGGGTAATTAAACCTAATATAGTTGCACACACGATGAACGCAAGCGTCCTGTATTAACTGCTCCTTAGGATATGGATTGAAAGCCTGTATGTGCAAAAAGAGATTGACAGTCCAAAGTTCTTCATAGGATTAAAGGCACAGTCCTAAGGCCGTGATAAACCCAACGCTGGCTTTTCATGTTGCAATGGATAATGACAAACAGTTTGATTGGCGCGTTGGTAAACAGTGAGGACCTCGACATGAATCACTTGAAGATTCTTATCGCAAGTTAGTTAATTAGTCCGTGAGCCGGTTGCTGACGTCGAAGGAAAATTCGGCTATGATCGAGTGATGTATATACTTACAATGTGGCGTGTAGTTATGCCGGTGGTTAAGACAGAAAAACTCTAGCAATATGTATCGGGAAAACACCATCAAAAAAGCCCTACCCGGCTTACTGGTTGTGAGTTTTTAACATATATCATAACAAGCCTGGGCGGTCATTTCTATCTCTTATCTCTCCACAACTCGTGCAACCCCCCAATAGGGGGCTTTTTGCGAGCAATGATATGGCCCTAGATCGCACAGGTTTCATAGCGCGAAACCCATGTCTCAGACTTCGCCCTGGAAATATGTAAATGCTGACCGTACGGATGTCTCGAAATGTTGTCGTTCAGCACAGTTAAGGTGAATAAATTGAGCATTCCTTATTTGTTCCGTTCTTAGCCTCCCGAAGAGTAGAGGCTACCAACAAACGTGGACCAGTGCGAAAGCTTGAACCTTCGCGAGCGGTTGCGTAGCGATGAGGGGAAAAAATATTGGAAATCGTTCGCCATCGTCAATTTTCTAAACTGAAGCTTGTCAAGAAGCTTACTGATAATTTCTTGATCCTAATTATGTTGTTGTATTCCTTTATCGCCTGGTTACTGTGATTTCAGCGATCGTTTGAGTGAGGACTATTTCATCGAAAACTTTGAAATGCATTTGTTTCCATTTCATGCTCTTTCTTCGAGTTGAAACGGTTCTTCTTCAAGGTCTCGTGATTTCTGTATTGCGTGCCATTTATGTATTTTGTTTTTTCTCTCAGCGACTAGTCTGATCTTATTCGTCTTCGCGTTGTCAACAAACTAGTAATTATCATTAAGGGTAGAACATGGCCTCTAAACTCACAGTATGCGGAGCACTGCGCGCTGTTGTAGTGCAACGTGCAATGGCCAGTACTAACGTATCACCCGATATGATGCGATTCAGATCGTCTGTGCTGAACAGCTCTGGAGTAAGTGCTTGCTTAATTTCTGTGAAGTTTTATCAAAAAATCTTCCATTTCTTTGGGTCCGGTAGTACTGTGCTCCCGCTGCCTAACAGAAATCTTAAGAAATGCTGCACTGCCCCTTGACTGTGGGAATAGGCTGCATCGGTTTTGTACATAGAAGTTATCGAACGATTTATAGGCAAAGCTCAACCGTTATGGTGGCCGCCACAGTGTGACTGTACTTCCTGGTGATGGCATCGGACCAGAGATGTTGGAACACGTGCAGAAGATCTTCAGTTTTGGACAGGTTCACCCTCTATCAATCTCTCCAATTTGTTCTTGTGAAAGTGAAGACTGTGACAGTACCTCTTTTTTTATCTCTTCGACAGGGTGCCAGCCCAAGAGGCATTCATTGTGGATCTAGTGAAGATCCGGCATTGCGTCCATTTAAAGGCATCACTCTTGGAAATATTTGTGTTGAAGATTGTGCCTCATCTCGGGGTTTTAAGAGACGTAGAACACAACCTAACGATGAAATAGCGTACTGTTCAGGTACCTGTGGACTTCGAATGTGTGCACTTATCGTCTAAACCGGATTCTGAAGATGATCTTGAGCAGGCTATTACAGCTATAAAAAGAAACGGAGTTGCTCTCAAAGTTAGCCTTCTGATTTTCTCCCTTCACTTTCGTTAGTAATTTCTATTCCTCAACACAGGGTAATATCGAAACGAAATTCGATGACCCGTCTTTTAAATCACGAAATGTGGAGCTCAGACGAGAGCTAGATCTCTTTGCAAATGTGCTGCATTGCTGTACCATACCGTCGGTCCCTAGCAGGCACAGTGTAAGTGGTTTTCCTCAAAGAAGAACTTTGCTGTTGAATCAATAACTAAATGAGAAGTATCATAATAATTTAGATGCAAAATCTTACTTGTATACATGAATGTAGGCTTCAGAACATCGACATGATCATAATTCGCGAAAACACCGAAGGAGAATACTCTGGACTGGAACATGAAACCACTCCAGGCATTGTTGAAAGTCTCAAGGTGTGGTCTCGGTGTTTTTCTTTGTTCCAGTAGTACTTGCTTCTGCAGTTGTGATTGGAATTTTATAGATTGTGACTCGTTCCAAGATTGAACGCATATCTCGATTTGCTTTCCAATATGCGAAAAAGTATGACCGCAAGAAGGTGACTGCTGTGCACAAGGCAAACATCCAAAAACTTGGAGATGGTCTTTTCCTGCAGGTTTTCCTGTTTTTGTCTATTCTGTTTTTCAACATGATAACGCGAGCGTACGTTATCCACTCGTTTTAATAGGTTTGCAAAGAGATTGGAGAAAAGGAGTATCCCGAGATCAAATTTGAATCCATGATCGTCGATAACGCTTCCATGCAGCTGGTAAGCTCAACTTCTACTCTTTTGGATCGGCAACAACTGTTATCCTCGTTGTTTTTAATTTTTTTTTGTTCGCTTTCGTTCTTCATTCACAGTCGCTGTTAGAATACGATGGAATTGATGAAGTCATATTAGTTTGTCCACGCAGCTCCTTTGAAAATGTTGTATTTATTGATTGCTCTGACGAGAACTGGAATCCCCTCTGTATTACTCTTTTATATTATCACTCTCTTCACTGCTTCCGATGAGTTTAGAACCAGTGTTGATTTTCAAGTGAAAAAAATCTCTTTACAGCTTGAAAGCGTACCATATCTCAACGAATGTAAATAAGTAATTTGAAATTGTTTAGGGTTATGGAAACGTTGAAGGTTTGTATTATTTGCTCCACTACATCTTGCCTGTTTCTTGCTCAAAGGTTATCGAGTAACGTAGCATATTCAACTAACATTTTCGAGTGTCTTCTTATCGTGTAAAGTTGTTTGTCATTTTTCAAATAGTCTATAGTTGTTTGTTGACTTCGTCATCTTTCCACAGCAGACGGATCGGATTGTTTTCAGGTCTCTCGTCCTCAACAGTTCGACATTATGCTGATGCCGAATTTGTACGGTAACATCATATCCAACATTGCGTGTGGCCTTGTTGGCGGCCCTGGTCTAGTTTCTGGAATGAATATTGGCAACGAATATGCAGTCTTTGAAACTGTGAGTACTGTCACGCACTTATACAACTTTTTGTTATCTCCCACAATATCAGATCTCTTTTCTGCCAAACTTCCTACCGTTTTGTCTGAAAACGTGGTATTCGAAAAGTTATTCATTTATTCGTCCAATACAGTAAGGGTAGTAATGGTGTACAATGCGCACGTGTTTTGAGTTTTTTTTTCTCGTTCTTATCTTACACCTGTGTGAAAACCATATAACATAGAAAAAACTGTCTACGGCTTATTTGGGTTTTCCAGGAAAGAAAGAAATATTCCAAAAGAAGAATTTTACGTTATCGCGAAAACAGCAAAAAAGTGAAAGGAGAAAAAAGTTACTTTAAGTGGAGTATTCACCGTGCGCTAAAGAGTTTCTGGTTCGTTTCCAGTTACGATTCAAATATCTCTGCATAATTTCAGGGTACTAGAAACACTGGTACATCGTTGGCCGGGAAGAATCGAGCAAATCCCACCGCCTTCATCAGGGCAGCAGCTGATATGTTGAGGTAATTTTGGTGCACCACCTTACTTTCAACGTTCATCCGTATTTTTGCGGTGCAGTAAGTCTTAGTGATGAAGCTGAACGTTTTTTTTTTCTTGGGTACGTTTAAACATGATGCTGCGCCTGGAAAGTAAAGCAGGATTAGCCTTCCCATTATCAAATATTTTGTTCTGAAGAATACTGCTGTTCGAGGTTAAAATGACTGGAACATGATTGCGCTCAGAAGTTGCGTCCGAATAGGGACAAATGCTAATTACCGTGTTCATAATATCGATACCTTCGAATACCAGCATACTGTGAAACGTGAACGGGGAAGGAAGCATCATTAGTTTTTTTTTCTTCATTCGTTTGCAGCACTAACCGTACAGCATCAGCGAATCAAACTGTTTTTTTTCTTGTCGAGACGAGGATTTCTAATTTATGGTGTTTCAGTTAGAGTTGGTTGATGAGTTTACAGAAGCATGACCGCATCCTTTTCATAGTGTTTTGTCCACTCATTCATTCTCGCTGGTCATGTCGATATTCTCATGAAGTTACATCTAGTTGTTTTTTTTTTCGTAACCATCAAAGGATATCTAATCTTAGGTATCTCGGTCTTGAGCAGCATGCCAACCTCGTTTCGGATTCGCTATACCGTACTTTAGTGGAGAAGAGGATCCACACGCCAGACATTGGTGGAACAGCAACGGTTCGTTCCAATTCACTGGTTTTTGTCCTAGAGTCTGGATTAACTTTTTTCCTCTTTGCAGACTACTGAAGTAATCGATTCGGTACTAGATTTCGTTGAGCAGGAAATGGAGGAGAGCAAGTGGAGGGCACGATAGGAGACCATCTCAGATTTCTCTGCTCTCTAAAATCTGCTAGA
This sequence comes from Ancylostoma duodenale, assembly GCA_000816745.1. Lineage (NCBI taxonomy): Eukaryota > Metazoa > Nematoda > Chromadorea > Rhabditida > Ancylostomatidae > Ancylostoma > Ancylostoma duodenale. Next base: position 28,825 of record KN726426.1, read on the forward strand.
GGATTTGACGTTTTAGATGGTTTTTATTCTTAGTCTTAGCTGTGGACCGGTTCTTCAACGTCATAATGCAGTCTTAGGTATGTCATGTGGCCATTATCTAAGAAGATCTACATATACAGCAGGGAAATGCAGAAAGCGATTAGAAATAATAATGCTTGACCATTTCTTTCAAAGTTATGGCGTCCGTATACTTTACCGATGAATATCACTACCTCTTAATAAGGAACACTAGGTTTCTCCGCTAGTCACAACTATTGTCAAATGAAACATTGGATGATAATAAACTGTTCGATGATGTCGATGGATTGTGAAGAATTAAATTTTTAGTGAACAATTTCCTGTCGAAGTCATTAAAACAAGTGTTTTATTTTAAAGATGTCGTGACAGTCGGAAAGGAAGGGCATGATAAAACGACGGTACTGGAGAGTCCTGCACGATGGATTTTTGAATGTTCAAGTTGTTTTGAATGCTCTGTTCCTTAAACGTTTCACATTCGTCGTTTTGTGTAGTTTTCGATCTGCGGTGGCGTGCTTGCTCATCGCTCACCCTTCGTCTATATCGTTACTATTGTCTACATATCACAACCATATCATAGCCAACCATCACCTCTAGCTATCAATGATGTGTCTGGCTTGCTAGAGATAACGATAGAGAAGAAGGGATTAGCGGTGCGGTCGGACGCCATCCCAGATCGAACCGATTATATATGAAGTGGCGGTATTCATTCTAGACCAATCGACAAATATTCCCATTAATAGAAGACATTGGTTGAAGCGTATGTCTTCTGTGTTGTAGAGTCCAATGAAGTATACACCAGCTTAGATCCCTTATGATCGTAATCGCCGAATCCACCGCGTTCGAAAATTCCAAGATATTACTGCGCAAAACAATGGAGAAAATAAGGGTATTATTTCTCAGACCAGGATAACGAGGTTGCATCAGTTGTCTCTTCAAATTTCGGACGAGGTATAGCGTTAGATGAACCCTTTACTCTGTTACTGTTACCGAAGAAGTGACACGATGTTACTCAAGCAGCAAATTGCACACGTATAGTGATGTAGTTTGAGCCGGATGGATTTCCGCAAAGCCTGGCCTCCTCCACATCGTTATATCCAACAAGCTGTTCATTGGCTGACATGTTACAGAAGACTAAAGACAAAATTCGACCATGATACCCAGTTATGTCTAACATGTCAATCAGTGATCTTTTAGTTGGAGATAGGGAGGCTGTGCGTCGTGGGGGAGGCTAGGCGTTGCGGAAATCCATCCAACTCAAACTACAGCACTATACTGCGTATGCTACGTTTGGAACGGCACGGTCTTTCGTCGACAAGGTAGAATCTGCGACTTCCTAGTGAGGCAGGGAATACTTTGTACTTTGCTACGTATGTACTTCCTTGTACAATGGACACAACGAAGAGGCAATGTAAAAAACATCCAGAGAGATAGAAATATTTATTATCAAGACTTCGATAACTATTGAATGCCACGAATCATAAGCTAGATTGATGGTCTTCGAAAGAACTAAACTACTCCGCTCCTCTAAATCGTCTCATTTACTTCGGAGGACTCAAGTCGATTTTTGATTTCTTTGGTGGCTCAGGCGCTGAAATTTTCACGGAATAGGTCCAAATTGGAACGACAGCATTACATGACTACATCAGCAAACGGAATATACCAACGTTACTTGAATAAAAATGTCTTGGGTATTTTCGTTAGGTATAAATAAAGGATGCCGTAATACCAAAGAAAGTACAGGAAAAAATCAAATCTCTAGGGGAACGTACACTCCTGGAAGCGTTCCCATGCCATCTCTGAATGTGCAATTCCCGTTCGGACCACGTCGACCGTTTCATGTGGATAGCAAAATGCAGCCATAGTTGCTAATCCAAGAGCAGTCGAGAATGTTCGACCTATCACACCTCTAAAAATGGAAAATGAAAAGTTATTAAGAAAAAGTAATAAACATAAGGAATCTCTTATAATTTCAAGCTTCAGCCCAAGATGTAAAGAGAAGAAAACGTGCCCGTCCGGATGACAGACAGAGTCTCAGACACTATTTCCGGAGCAGCTCATAAGCGAAACGAAACTGCTCATGTGCACAACTACTATGGCAGAGACAGGGCAAAAACTATGCATAAGGAGACTGATAGACTGCTATGTTGATCATGACGTTAGTAAGATGGAACATCAAATTCCGAGAAATTTGAAAAAAAAAACTGGTACGTTGATATAGCAGGAATTATCACAAACAGAATGCAACAGAATTGGCAAGTCGAATTCCCTGATGGAACAGGATCTAAGGACTTTGTTATTACACATCCTATTTATTTGTTGTGTTGAGAAAATGAAGAATAAGGAATGGAAAAAAATTCGGATGAAGTACCCTAGCTGCACTGGCAAAGTGTGAAAAGAAAACTTGTCGAAACACTTGAGAGATTACTTTCATGTTGGTTTTTTTTTTCATCTCCATCGCTCACCTTTTCAATCCGAGAACAAATCCAGCCATACCACCAACTGTGATAGCTGCAGCCTTGGGGAGTACTGTCCACTCATCTTCAAGATACGTTTTTGTTTTTGACAACATGTCCTTCGATTTCGTGACGGTTCTATCGACAGCTTTGAATCTACTCTGAAATAACACGATACTACATCAGCAATAATCTCTCCGAAAAAAAATATAGAAACTAACTGAAAATCTTTCGTATTCGGTACTGAAGGCTTGTCGAACAGTAGCGAACTCTCTTTGCAAAGGTAGTGGTTCTTCAACAACAAACTTATACTGCTGATGTTCATCATTTTCAGAGTAAATAGGTAGCTGGAACAACACAAGATAAACGCACAAAAAGTAAATGAAAACTAGAAAATATACTTTGGATCTGAAGAGATATAGAGAGCACTGAAAGAAGCATACATAGAAATGCCACCTGCTTAATTGAAACCATCTTTTCTGGATTGGCAGGAGGGCGATTCTCGGCAGTCGCGGCGTTCCACCATTTTGTTAAAGCGTTCGTAGCCTGAACACATGCTATAATTGCCTTTCTTAACCGTGTGATCGAATGCTCACCTTCTTCGATGCATCGGAGATTCGATCAACAAGTGGCGGATCCTCTATAGCCATAGCACCTGAACGAAATACTTTCACGTGACAACTGTGCAGCTTTACGTAAATACTCGCAAATAACAGATACAGCGAAACATTAGTTCAAAATAAGCGGTGGAAGAAACTAAACAACCACAGTTTAATGATGAGACGAAGCAAAAACAAAAACAGACGTGATATTGCTGACATTGGGTGTGTCGCAGTCAATATCACATTCCTACGGCATAAGCGTTATTTATAGTGCGTCGGGTTCCGATTCGCATCGGATGTGGGCTACGACGGTCGGATGCGAAAACGGAACGACGCGTCGTGGTTTTGTTTATAGTCCGCAAGCACACGATTTCGGATCAGCTGTTTCCATCCATGAATTTCGCATGTTTTCTTTGCAAATCAAGAGGTTTTTATCGATTTCTGCCGTATCTTCCAAGTTTTTCTTTCTCCTACAAGCAGTAAGGATCAAGATAATGATTGCCTCATTATAAATTACGTGATTATAACTTGAAAACAAAAGAAAATCCCGAAGCAGAGCTGTGTAGTATATTGCCTACTTCTGGAATTTGTTTTTGCAAATCTATTTATGAACACACTAATTTCAAAACTCGGCAAGTCACCTGCACAACTTTACTCTCGTTAAGAAAGAAAAAACAAAAGAAAATAACGAAACTGGGTTGAAAACAGCTGAGAAAATCCACCCCACGAGGTCCTATCGATTGATCCATCGGAGTCCGACGTCGGATCGCAGCCACTAGTGGCTCCGATGCGACGTCGGACTCCGACGACGATTCGGAGGCAAATCGTTCCGATGGAGTAAAAACAGGCGTCGTCGTCGGACTCCGATGCGTCGGATTCCGACGAGGATCGATACGTACCTTTTGTTATCCGATGGGATCGGATTCCGACGCACTATAAATAACGCTATAGCACATCAAAACGCATGTGTAGTTGCAATTAGCCATAGCGATCACATCTAACGCATTGCGGTCAATGTGATGCACATGGTGCACTACTACAGGTTTCCATCCCGTGTGGCCACGTGATGCACATGGTGCATCACGCCATTTCTGTGCGTTGAAAACCACACTTTTTTCGACGATCCTTTCATACAACTGCGGTATCCAATACTGGGAGAAAAATATCGGTTCGGGCTGGTGTCGTGACCGTACCATGATGTTAAAGTGAGCACTATTCAACTTTGCTGGCCCCAAGATCTTTTTTTTTTGGCTGAGACTTCGCATACTTAGAGATTCCAGGACGGCGAACGCAGGCCGAACACGTTTCAACAAAATTTTAGAGGATTCTGTGAGGTACCGGATCTACAGTCTACCTCACGGGAACGGAGTTTCGCAACAAACTGATTCGATATCCTTGTCCAGCACCTCACCAAACAACCTCACTAGTGGAGTTTGGTTCACATCTGGAAGTCGCTTTGTATAGTTTTTTCTTCATAATTGAATAATTCATTTTTTATAACTACATACAATTTACAATTGTTTTTTATAGTTTGGCAAGCGTGGCCGAAGCTATGTCAGTTCTATGATTTCCCTGTGAATTATTTCCCCACTTGCGAATAAGCCTTCCTATTCTGGCCGTTTTTCTCAGGACATATCAAAATCTGGAGAATCACAAAAGATCGACGATGTCGGGAATATCCATGTTTTCCTCAACGTCTACACTAACAAAGTGTCCTACGAGTGGTTCTGGGGATGTGATTCTGTTGCTTACGCAATATCATGCATTTCCGAAATGCTCCTTAGTTGTTTAAATGGCCCACAACTCGATAGCCACTGTGGACCTCAGACCCAATCAAGATTCTGAATCTGACTTGAATTTAATAATAATGGAATAAAAGCGGTAGAAACACGGTAGAATTTAACTTTCATTCGGTTGGATTCCAGATCATCTTTGTACTTGAGTATGCGACTTTGCTGATTTCCGGTGAAAACTGGAAGTTTGAGATTACATTTCATCCACGAAAGCGAAATTTCACTCCCACTCACTACGTTGATTTCTTCTTTCCTTTAAGAAACCACTAAATGTGTCAGATATAGCTTTCCTAAGTCTCATGGTCATCAGAATTGCTAACATTTCTAGACACGGTATCATCTGCTTTGCATTTTTTGAGGTAAGTCTACAGGGTGGCCGAAAATTACCCCTGCACCCCCAGTTCTGCGGGACTTCCATATTTTTCGCGTTCTTTCCTCATTTTCCTATCACTTCCTTATCCTTGGTTCCCAAGTAATGGTTATCTCGCAATGGTTGCCTGCAACGTCATGAGCATTGCCATTCAACTGCATACATTCAACTGCGTACATCGTGAAAGCGTTGTCCCTCCACCGAATAACTGTTTAAGACACAATGAAAAGCTTCAGAAATCTTGGAAACAGTGAGGACAAAGAGGGTGGATATCTTGCCACTACTGCACCCACTTCCAAGGCAGTGAAGGTTGGCCGGAGCAGAATTGGCAGAAATCCGTAGTTTGCTTGAGCAAAATGGCGACAGAGGTCAGGATCGACAGCACACCCATTAGAAAAATTGTATAAGAGAAGCTGAACATCTATCCTTACCAATCTCAAAAAATTCACACCTTACCGGCTACTTTGAGGAAGAACAGGAAGAGTTTGTGCAGACAGATGCTAAAGCGACTTCATCATTCTCGCTAACACACGGTCGTCTTTGCCGGCGAGGAACTTTTCACTATAGCGAACGACGAGTGTGACAGGGTTATGCCCAAATCTGTTGAATTTATTGGTTGGGCCTACTGCAAGACAGAACTGTTGTTAGGACAGGTCAATCCCTATTTTTGGCGCCGTGGGACGATATAACGTCCAGCTCCTCTAGTTTTTGTGGACTCCGATGCGAAAAATTTGAAGTTATGTGTGCTAGGAGATTCTATAAGACGTTTCTGAATCATGGAGATCTGCATTTTTTTGAAAATAGAAGACATGGTCTGCGACAGGGCTCCGCTTGTCTGAGACCGTGATTCATGGAAAATGACTTCTGCACAGCCCAAATTTGAAAACAACGGATTTTCCTTCGTAGTCATTCTAAAGAAGAAGACTTGCTGTATCCGCTTCATACATATATCCGCTTCATATTTATATTCCCTGAAAGAAGCGATGAAAATGGCATGGGACGAAATCAGATAAAGAGTACCTGCGAGAATCTTGTGCAGCATATATGAAGACATTGAGAGCCAGCGTTCCTGCCAGTGAAGGCTATGTTGAAGACTGATGAGTTTTTAAAATATCTTGAATCATTGGAATTTTAGAATTTTATGGAAATTTGAGCTCTCTGCAATTGACGACCTAGTTAGAACATCAAAATTTTAGTGCACGGTAATTTTCGACCACCCTGTACTTTTTCACTGATATGATTACCAATGACCTGATAAGTGTCATTTTGCTTAAGGAAACTGCATACCGCAAGGGCTACCGTGCTCGCGTCGGCAAAGACCCATAGGCTGTTTTTGTCACCTCTGAAGACATCCTTGGATGTACCGACATAACGAGGTGTGCTCAGTTCTGTATTGGCTACTTCTTGACAGGCCGAGTTCCATATTTTGGTCAACCCCTTTGGTAGAATTTGATTCCAATCCGTGCCAACTTCGTAGATTTCCTCTCATAAGAGACTTGAGTTTGACTAAAAGTGACCATGTAAGCTCAATGGGCTCGTACCCTGAACTTAGTTGGCTGTCTTTCTTCGTTAGTTTGTCCTTTTTTCGGAAAATTCACATTGCTCTGAAGATGTCTTTGTCATCGTCCCGATGAAGGTCCTCGTGACCTCATCCATATCAAGGGCCCCTAGAAGGCGGGGCCCACCTTTTGGCAGATACCCATACTTGCTTATTCGTCTGACCACGCAAGGTCGCAATAAACGCTGTCTGTTCGCCTCTTCTAATCAGAAGCGAAAACCACTGAACCACTCTATGTATTAGAGTAAACGGGCAAAAGACCAAGAATCTTGATGTCTGTACTTACCGTACCACAACTGTTCATTGTTTTGTCTTATAATGGCTTTAACCTATTGTGCGCATCTGAAGGCCGCGTTGTCTGTACAATTTGGCGGGCGTGGCCGAAAGCCTGCCAGATTGTCATTGTTGAGAAGCTACTTTTTCGTGGATTGTGCGCACGACTAAGATGTTGTGACCTAACGTTTTCCTAGCGGAGGAAAGACAGAAAATAGGGTGGAAACAGCCCTGAACCAACACGATTTTTAAGTTGCTAAATTTAGCAGAGCACACTCATATTATCCGAAATTGATACCAAAGCCACCATTAACGCTTTCTATCGTCTTACTACTGGCTCATGTCACCTAATGCCAATGGACGAGATCGACGTCGCGATTCGCTTGGAACCGATCAAAGAACCTAGGGAAAAGGTCGAATTTTGCCTGCTCTTTTTGAATGCGAAGGGTAACGGCATTGCACAGCTATCCGACGACCGTTGGCATCATGTTCAACAAATTCTCCATGTGCTGTTAGAAAGAATCAAGCCACTGTCCACTTGTGCCTCTGTACCGTAGAAAACAATAAGGACCAGCATCCCACGGGCCATTGTTGTAACTCTCGTAAATATTTATGAATATAAAAACTTAATCTTGCCATACTGTAACTAACTTATTCTTTTTGCTCTGAATTCCTAGCTAAATGTCTTGGATTCTATTTAATGTAATGTAGCTATTCCCATGGCTAATGTTGAATCTTTGTTTCACACCGACGAACTTCGACTGCGCCAGGATACTGTAAAAGGAGAGGTGGAGCAAGAATCGAGGGCGTCGTTGAGGCAGAGACGTCAGCGTCTGGGCAGCACCACGTCTTCGCCCACGTCTTACCGTTCACTCAATCTTCTGGCTGAATGTTTATGGCGGTCTTTCACTTTGATGTCGTGTATTTCGACTTGCCTGCTGTATTTGCTGCTATAAGGATGAATGCTGAGTAATTGAAGATTTTTGTGCTTGGCATGCCAGAGGCTATTTTTGGATCTAACATGGTACGATCATTAAGAGGGTGATTGTAAACATTGCTGGTAGTCTCGGAGTTCTCAGAGCCATTATACAGCACGGCTTGCCGTGCCAGTAGCCGCCACCACTACTGATTCTACGGATTCAGCTACGCACCACACCATATCGACCTCGCCGAATCCCAACGACTTCCCCATTCCTGTCCAGTTCCAGAGTCCGGCCAGGAAGAAGATGGGATGGGCTACCAGTCACACGATTCGAGGAGCGCACAAAGCTGCTTTCCTTGACGGCCAGCCAACCTTCAATTGGGTAACGATTTTCTGACCGTCACTGTCAGATTGACAACGAGTTTGGGCGTTCGTTTTCGAACTAACCCAATCAGTTCCAGTAAGCGGCGCATTTCGTGTGAACAACGCTGTATACCATCGACGAGCGCGCCAATCTTCTGCTGAAAACGCTGGAGGACACAACCCTATTCAATTTCTCCGGCGCAAACACTTCAGGGCGGATGTTCGCACGCGCTTCGCTAGCAGGAGACGTCGAGATCACAAGTATTGATACTCCAAATCAAATTAGAATTTCCATGAATGTTGTAGGCACTAAGGCCCATCTCAACGACCATCGGGTAAGTGCGGTGAACATGTTTAACAAGAACTATCCAATCCTTGTGGTGAACAGCGCGTACAGAGCTGGTGAATCCCTTTGTAGAGCCGTTATGGCTCAAGAGATGGTGAGCAAAGGTGAGGAAATTCTCGTAGCAGCCATTCAAAATAGTGCACTTGACTCATTTTCCTTCACGATGATACACCCGCTTTTCGCACTATCCCAACATTACACATGAGTTCTACGTTCTAATTTTCGACGCAAAGTTTTCCGCAAGTGCTACATTCTAGACGGAAAAGTCGGTGCACGTTGTCTGTTCACCACCCTAGTATTAACAATTGGTACTGAAATGTCATAACAGAATCAACTTATTCAAGCTGACAAGCACAGTTACAGGAACGAGTATATTACAACAATATTACTTTATTCCATTTTCATATTCCTAGCAACAAACATTGCCGCTAGAATAAGTGCTTTTTCTTGCCGCAGTAAATCAACAGAAGGGCACCCACTGCTACCACGGACAACGCGGAGTTGCCCAATCTCGAAAGCACCTGGAACATTGAACTTCCGAAATCGTCACCATCCACAAAACGGCTACATACATAGCTTGACATAATACATAATCTCTGCGCTACTCATAAGATCACGACCTTATCCTGTCTCTTTCGCTCCTTAACCACTTCATGATAGGGCATTCGAGTGAACGTGACCATTGAATAAAGTGGGAGCCATTTGTTTGAGAAGATCCGATTCAAAAAGAGATCAAGTTTCTTCCGCAGCTTATATGAACGATGGTTGACGAGGTCTTTCAGCTGGAGGGAAAAGTATTGTATATTTCAATGGTGAGCACGAGCATTGTTCAGTTACCTCTTCATAGTTGTACATTGCAAGATCAATTATTGTGTGAGCATCTTTCACTCGATTTTCTGAGTACAAAGCGAGCGTTTTTGCTGGAACACTATGAAATAGAAAAGTAAATATCTTAGGCTGGTGGCATCAGACCAGGGTTCTAGATTCTACTACTAAGATTCTACTACTACAGCGTTAGTTGCAACAATCTGAAGAACTCACGGATATCATCGTTGCAGGCATCGAGCGCTTCGCTGAGCACAAGACAATCTTCAAAACCCTGCAAAGAGCATTAAATGGGTTACTGTTTGATTGGGTGTAGTCTGCTCATGAATGGCGATAATAGGAGGTCGAATGTTAGATAGAACAATGCATTCTGGATCAGTTTAGTGCCGCAATGTCACAGCTTTCCTATAGCTAGCAGCCAGCAAGATTTTGGGGAAAACAGGAGCCGGATGCATCATTGGAAGGATGGGTAATCTCATACTCAAGGGGATTATTACTCACCCCATCAGGCATACACAACTTCACGCAGGGTTCAACGTGTTGATGGGTGCCAGGTAAACGGTGAATTTAGGTATGTTAACACATTTACTATGGATAATCCCAATAATGCATCCGTAGCCAGGAATACTCTATTTGATTCTGTGGATTTCCAGCGGGAAATCATGGCAGTGCAGACGTGAACAGCAGCTTTTCCTCAGGCATATCGCCGGCTACAGCCATCAAGTGAGCGTCATTGCACTATGAACTCACACAATTCATTCCTTGCCCATAAAAGGGTACCATTGCGTGAGCAGCATCACCAGTTAGAAGGACGAAATCGCCAAAATGATGAGGCCGACACTAGGAATTGCATTTAAACAATGTCTAGAACACGAAAATCTGTTGATCATTGCCCTAGAAAGGAAGAAGAGCGAACTTCCACAGAAATTCGAAAAAGAAACGTAGTAGAACTACTTTCTAGTAGGAGTTTAGTACGATTAAAGAAGAGGCTGTGTCATGATATGAGGAAAGGATGGAAGAAATACAGCAGCTACACTGCTAATGAATCATTATGATGATTTTGACATGATAAGACTATCCGAAAGTCTATGAGAACAATGATATACGTGATTCCTTCCAAAACTGCAGAAAAAACACATTTTTTAGCCAGAACTTTTGGAGAGCTTGTGGACGGAGCCGAGGCAAGACTGCGGAGGTTCAGCACCACTTATTTCTTGCTGGTCACATATGAAGCACTCCTCCTGTTCTTCTGAGGTGTGGATGAGGATTTCTCACTAATAGTGCTCCCCGAAAGGTAAGGGAAGCCCATATCATTGAGAAATCTCATCCTTTCGTCTTCTCAGAAGTTTTCAAACAAGTTGTTTCCAACTTATGATGCCCGAAACAAGTTGTATTCAACTTAGTGAGGGTGGAAACAAGTTGGATGCAACTTATCCGCGGTCAAAACAAGTTGCATTCAACATATAATTGGTGAAGTCGTTTCAATGACAATTTGTTTATAACTTATCTCGCACAAGACATGTTGGATCCATCTTATCTCACCAAAGATAAGTTGTTTCCAACTTATCTGTGGCAGAGATAAGTTGTGTTCATCTTATCTCGCTGAAAACATGCTGTATTCGGCTTTGCACTGCCACGTTGCAATCGTTGGAGATCAACACGTCTAATTCCAACTATCGACCGAGTCATGCCGTGGCGCTACAATTTTATTGTTAACTGACTTTCGAGAACGAATAGTTCACGTTGGACAGTTTTTTCTTGCCATTCGGTGACTAGTTCCTTCTTGTCGCTATTCCTTTTCACCTTGCTCTCCATACGTATCCTTCCTTAACTCTATGTATGCACTGTTCTGTTTTATGAACAAAAATCGCAGGAAGACTACTGACCGGGACCAAACTTTGCCCTTTCTTTCTCCACAAGGGTAGCAGAATTTTTGCTCTACTTCCCACCAGAAACAACTCCCATGCCTGATATTTCCGTTAACTAATTCACCAGGGACGAAATGATGGCATTTGCTTCGTAAGGCTTATAAAGGAAGTGCACGAAATTGAGCTGCTAATCCAAGACGACACCTATGTGGCTAGAGAGCCTGCCCAAAATTCTAAGCGTGTCCATGAAAAGCGAGAGACTTTTGTTGGCTTCATAACCAACTGGTTAGCTGACTAATGTTCCTGCAGTCTTACAACCTTGTCAAATGCCCTTGCGAAAAGCGGGCGTAAGTGATTGCAGGGACAAGATCCAGTAAGGGCGAAACCAGATTTGAAACCATCGTCGGGAGCTGCACAAGGCAAGAACCCACACAAACCCACAATTCCATTGCATCCTTTCTTGGTCATCTTGGTTGGAAATCGTCTGTGTGAGATTCTGAGCTTCTGTGGAGAGTGTCAAGTAAATCCCGGTGCGGGTCCACTATGAAACCGCACGCGCAATTCTACCTTTTCGACAAGGACTGTCAGGCTGGCGCCACAGTTCACGTGGAGTCTAGCACCCTCCGTCGCCGTCGCTGGTGGCGGCAGCCGCCGATTCACTACAACCGATCGGCAAAGTTGGCTATTGCTCGTCGCCCAAGTTAGCTGGGCCGCTCCGATGCCTCATCCACCATCGATAAGCCTTGTTGTCTCAGTCGGCAGTGACGACGAAGCAGGGTGCTACACTGTACGTGGAGTATAGCGTCAACCATACCACAGGAATTATCGTTTTTTTTTTCCAAAGAGGAAAATTGGCACACGATCACAGTTATTCGATTACGAGAATGTTTCACGAAACCTGCAAATGTGGGACCATTAGAATCAAATGTGTTCCAAAAAATAGCATGAGGACTGTATGACCTACCCCGAGAAGGTGCCTATTGTAGCCGGCGTGGCCGGAACTTCCATGATCGCCACTGGTGCCAAGTGAAAAGGCGAAAAAGGACTTCATTTGGATGAAATGAGATGCAGCGTGGCACTACAACCGATATGTAATGTCTTCGGAATGACCATCTCAAGCTCAAATGCAATCGCCGGTCCAAAACGAACTGAAGAAGTTTGAAGACTGCGCATACGTTTAGAAATGAGTAGAAAACAACCTTGGGACAAATCTGGATACAACCTTAG
>KN726427.1:9029-42595 GCA_000816745.1 Ancylostoma duodenale
CAATTACTTATTTGTGAGTTTGAGATTTTACTCACCACTGTTACTACACGCGTTACTTCTGCAAAGATCTCACATATCCATATCCCGCTGGGAGAGTAGATGAGAAGTAGAAAACTTGTGGTGGAAGATATGTAATGCAGATCGCGATTCTGCACATTCCTACCAACATGCTCGGCATGAGGAAGTATACATAGATAAAAATCAACGTACGATTCTAGAAAATGTGTGTACGAAAGGGGGAAGTGGGGTAGTATTTTTGGCGGCTGAGAGGAGGGGGGGGGTCGTATGGATGTCGACTTTCTATCATCGTCACGCTTGACCCTGTACAAAATTTTCTAGAATCGTACGTTGATTTTCATCTATGTATACTTCCTCATGCTGAGCATGTCGGTAGGAATGAGCAGAATCGCGATCTGCATTACATATCTTCCACCACAAGTTTTCTACTTCTCATCTACTCTCCCAGCGGGATATGGATATGTGAGATCTTTGCAGAAGTAACGCGTGTAGTAACAGTGGTGAGTAAAATCTCAAACTCACAAATAAGTAATTGGAGCCCAGCTTCCATTTGATATTATTCTTGTCTCGGAAGTAGTCCGCGGCTTTGCAGTTTGACCAGGACTTTGATCCATCTGCAGAATTCAAAGAGAGGTTGTGCGGCGATGGTCAAAATTCGAAATTTGTGGCGGTTTTGGCGGATCCACCAGCTTCCTTATGTATGTGAAAAAACAGCCTACTCATGCTCCAGCTTAACCATTTTTTTTGTTTGTTTCATATCTGCTGGTTTCTGAGAAAGTGCCTTAAGGCCTAGCACCCCCGATAGTTTTTCCCTCACACACTTTACTACACTCCTTGGTTTTGCACTATAGTGAAAACGAATGCGGTTTTCAATTTTGTGAAATTCTACATGAAGGACGTTTTCATTGTGATTGATCTAGCCTGTCTGCAGAGAATTGCCGAGTCGACCAGGCTCAAGATGGAAGCAGATGGGGGAAGCAGCTTCTATCATAAGGCCTATGGCACAATTCACAGCGACAGTGTCGCTGTGGAGAAAATGAATGAAAATGAAAATAACGAAGCGTTACAGGCCTTCATAGCTTATCACACAACCCGCGTGGAATAACATGCTAGCATAGGAGCAGTTTCACGGAAACTGCTGAGACGAAGCTGTTGCTAAGCCTGGATGTGAAATATGCCATAGGTCCAAGAAAACAAACGGAGTGTAAACAAACATATCCATTCATTTCATGCTACAGCTCATCCTGTTTAGTGGAGCACATCTAATTTTTTACCTCTTGAGAATATCCAAGACGGCGCAACATCTGTCGAATTGTTGGGACAACTGCTAAGTATCCGAAAATTCAGGCAGGTGCTGCTATTCTCTTTTTGAACATAATACTCTGATGTTCATTGACGATACATTTGGCGAGATTTGTTTGGCAACCTCGAAAACGAGCTTGCCATCTAGCTAGGCAAACAAAGCCCGTCAAATGTATTGGCAAACAAGAAGTCCCGTAAAATGTATCGTCATGCAAACTCCGCCAAATGTATCGTCATACAAACCTTGCCATTTGTATCGTCAAGCAAACCTCGTCAAATGTATCGTCAATAGATTCTCTTGCCTTTTGTATCGCCAAACACCCGTAAAATGTATCGTCAACAGATTCTCCTGCCAAATGTATCGCCAAACAGGCTCTTCCCTCACTCTCCCGTAAGTCATATTGCCAAACAGAATTTTATCCCGTAAATCATATTGCCAAACACATTCTCTCGCCAAATGTATCGTCAATGAACATCAAAGTATGTCAGGCTCGAATAGGACGAGAAATTCGCGTAACTTGGCTGCTGAAAGCAATATCCTATCGTACGCATTGCTCGGAATACCGCGGAACCGTAAACTTGGTATCTAACTGCATCCAGCAATGGAAAGCAATGGAATGGAACATCAAACACGAACAGCGAAGAAAGCCACGTACTTTCACCGATGAAGATCCTTCCAACGAGATACTCTCTATTGCGAGGTTGGCTACACCCGAAAAGTTGACCGTCGAAATGCTGCAGAATTCCTTAATTGATCAATGTTAAAAGGACCGTATTTTGCGTTTTCGAGGTGCTTGCAAAGAAGTTCGCGGAGCTCAATTCTTAGGCCTATGGCATACTACACAGCGACGCTGTCGCTGCGACTGTTCACAACCAAAAGTTTTCGCACAATTGCTCCTACGTCAGCATGCTATTCCACGCAAACTGAGTAATAAGACAGGAGAACTTGTAACATTTTGTTCTTATCATTCCCATTCATTTTCTTTGCCGCAACGGTGTCACTGTGAAGTATGCCATGGGCCTTAAATCGCATCTTGAAGCGCTCCCAAAGACATTTCCACTACCGGATTTGATTATGTCTTTATTTGGTTCCTGGAGTTCATCATTAATGCATATTCATGACGCAATTTCAGCGTCTGATTATTTGATTTATCCCAGCACCCGTTTTCATAAATATAGGTAAACGGCAACACATATATCTTTCCGCTCTTGCTGTTTCTCAGGTGAAAAAATTCGGGCAGATTCCGCTGGAATTTACACGTAAAGTAAGCGGAACCTGCTCGAATCTGCACTTCTTGTAAATTCGGGCCGATTTCGTGTACCCTTTATTCTGCTAGTGAACTCGTTTTTCACAAATTATTGTCACTGGTTTTCCACCTTCAGAAATGGGCTATGCCTGAAAAAATTCCCCATATTTCAGACATCATAATTACAAAAAAGTCTTGTAAATTTCATTCATATAAATATTCCATGCTAACATGAAGAATTTTAACCAGCGTAATGTGTCAACTGGATCTTCCACGGAATAAGACTTCGTCGGGATGGGAGCCAAGAATGGTCGCTGAAACCTCTTGCACTCGGAGATACCATCCGGAGGGCAGCATTTTTATTCCGGGTTCACGCCTGTGGAACCGTGCGTGCGCTTTGACGAAGGCTGAGGCCTGTCGCAGCACTTGACATTCGAGCAATTTTCGCGTATCTTCAAGAAAAACTCGCTTTTTTGTGCGGATTTCGCGCAAATTCGAGCAGAATTCGCTTATTCTCTGGAGATTTACGTGTATTTTTCTTCGAGCGAAATCGGGAAATATTTTGGAGAAAACTAAGCGAAAAGCACACGCAATCTGCTCAAATTTTTTCACATGAGTTCGCTTTTAGTGAAAGAAAAATCAACACACTAGGCGCTATACGAAGGTTCATTGGTTGAACAGATCACGGAACAAAGCACCCGCCGCCCCATCTCTAGGCTGTTCCATACATTTGATTATTAGCCCTAGCAATTGAAACGCCGCGAGCGCGAACTTTGGATGCTACGCTTTTTCGAACCAATTCCGCCACTGGGCAGAACAAACTTCTAGCTTTACTACTGAGCAAGTTGATCCAAAATTTTCGGAAGCAAGAATCTTAGAACATACCTCTCACAAACACGGCCTCCTGTTGGCTTTCGATGGAATTTCCTAGTAAGCACTCGAAGAAATTTGTAAGATTCACACGATCGAATTGCTAAAATGGACAAGTGGAAGCAGTTTGTAACCATTATTGAATTGGAGAAAAAGTTTCGGATAATGCTACAAACTTGAACAATGTTATCAAGAGTACTGCTCGCTATGAGTCTGTTCGAAATCTCTGAGCGAGAGTTACAAATTTTGTTCAAAAGCCCCATTTCGGGACATGAGTAGGAGCTAATTGAGAGTTGTGGAAAACCAAATGGGGACTTGTGGTGTGTATTGAACCACATCTCCTGACCAAGCCGTCTGGGGTTCCTGAGGTAGTATACCGCACCAGTGCGATACTTGGTCTTTGTAAGTGAGTGGTCAACTAATGGTAAGAATACTCATGGTGAGACATGGACCTTGCCGGTGTTGGTCATTAGCGACGAGTGCATCCAATTCCGTATAATAGCATACATGCAGTGTTGACCGGTTTTCAAGAGAAATCCTCCCCGCTCTTCCAAGTCCACATAGGGAGCCTCGACCTCATCTCCGTCGTAGCTTCATGTTGGAGTGTAGTCAACGAGGATAGCCAAGGTCGGCTTCGAACCACATGTTCTCAGTCGTAAACGTCTGATCGGGTTGTTAGCTGTCCGAATGAATGATGTTCTTGATAAAATTCGTGTTGATGAGGACACCAACTGCACCAACCACCACTTCTCTACTGTCTGTGGCTCCAAAAAACACATCTCCTCCAGTATCAAAGGTGACGTTTGGTGGCTGGAGTCTCGATCATTCCGATGACCCCGTATCTGACCTTCTTGGACTGCAAGTGGGCGCGCGTTGAAAGAACGGATTATCATCATTGTCGCTCTCATTTAGGCAGCCTAAATAACCTCTCGGAGTTCGTCCTTACTGATGCTACCGGGCTATCCGAGATCTGCGTTATTGATATGTGTAGCCTGAAAGAGGTACCCGTGCTCTATTCCCCATGGGCTAGAGCTCCATCGGAAAGTTCGACAGGCTTCTCGGGAGTTAACAATGGAGTTTATTTGTTGGCGGCAACTCTAAACCGCCTACCTCCCATCGGTGTTCAGTCGCATGAAAGGGTGTTGGCCGAATTGAGGTGCAGGATTCGATCTGCAAACACAAGCACGCCCACGCACTGACAGAATGTGTAGATCTCTTCGTTAATGCAGAGACGGGAAGCTCATCTCTCATATTGTATCATGGCAGGCATCAGGCCGCATTTGGCCCGCGATTAGAGCCCTATCCGCCACCTAGGGATGCGTCGCGTAGTCTCGCGACTAACCGGCTAAGATCTCTCATATGAGGGAGACCAGAGGTTCCAAATCACCACCACACGTCTCTTCGAAGGAGAGCTGCTGCCGGAAGAAAAGGTCGTGATGGTTACAATTTCTCTAAGCATAAATGAGTGAGTCTCCAGAGAAGCTGTGAGACTAAACTTACTGGATAGAAGGTGTAACACATGTTGTTTCTCTCATTGAAATAGAATCCCTCACGACATGATGGAGGAGGCGTTGCTGAATTGAACAAATCTTCAGTTTTTCTTATTTTTCAGGTTTTTTTTCAAATGTTTTTCCACCTACGTGTTTTTCCAACAGTATTTCTCCCAATTTAGGAAATGTAATCTCGCTCTTAGATGCCCCTCTCCCACGTCTGTGATCGCCACTGCGTAGTGTACGTACTTGTTTTCATGCGCGCCTTAGACCGGTGGAAAATCTGGTGGATATTGTAACTCCGACTTCAACCGGGTTGGAAATGAATAAATAATTGAACAACAGATACTGTTTGCGAACAATTTCTTCAGTATTGCGTGTTTTACCGTTCTTTATAGCGAGTGTTCACGAAAATCTGATTATTTGTTGTGATCGTTTGCTCAATTTTTTCACCTCTCCGCCTCCTATCCTATCCTTTTCCCTTTCCTTGATAGTTCATATGAAAGATTCCCTTTTTTTTGATAAAAAATAAACCTTTTGTAGCTTCATTCAACTTCGTTTCATATCAAAGGAAAACCGCGTGCATTTGCACGCCTTCCCCATCAGCACTTTTCAAAAAAAACAAGATATCTATCTTTCTTAAATATGATAGGTGCTACAGATATCCATGCGAATATAAGGGCATCAAATAAGTTCGTGCGTCTTTTCAAATCGATTATTTTGATGCGCTCATTAGAATTGGACATTCCTAGGAACATAAGAAATCCCTTCTCTGACACCTGCATTATTTTTTCTTTCGCTGTGTTCGGAAATTTTGGGTCTTCTACTGAGAGTGCGTCACAGCTGACAAAACCCCTCAAAACTGGCTCAGGCTGCCCAACGTCGGATAAAAACGAGTAGGCGGAGCTCGAGTGCAAGGGGCGGAGCTCACTTACGGTGGACGGGTTTTTCCGGTCAACATTCATCCATATCCACTGTCCCCAACGACCAGCAACCCCTTCCCTCTCACCCCCCACAACTTCAAAACGTGAGGAAAAACGCATAAAATTATTCTAGAATCTGATGCGTGTGTGCGTAAGTAAGTGAACATACTAGGCTCGACGGTTGTAACATCTTTCATTGCTGGTCCGCTGCACATTGCCTGGTATCTGGAAAGGGATAAAATTACGCAGCTACTACTTTGCATTGTGAGCAGATTTCTCGTTACCCCTTCAAACAGTCCGCAGTGACCCACGTTCCATCAGCCACTTTCATAACAGCGCACTTTCGTGCCTTGTTATTACCTGAATGTAACCGTTTTTATAAGTATACAATTGTCTGATGTGGAGTGGTAACCAGCCATTGCCCACCTTCAGCCCATTTCGTGTACCCTAAATGGGATCCGTCGTCCCACATCCATTTTCCTCCTCGCTCGTAAAGCCCAATCCAGAAGGATCCGTATGTCATTCCCAAGAAGAGAGTGCTTATTTCTGAATTCGAAGCAGTAGAAATTGTTAGAGAAGTAAACGAAATAGGAGAACACATACGCTGAATGTGGGCATTGTAAGATTCACTTGGTATTGACACCAAACCGTATCCTATTTTCGCACACTCCTTTTTAGCCTCTTCGAAAGTCAAAACATTACGGATGTATGCGTAGCATCTAAATTAGGGTGGTTAAGATTTCTCAGGTAATCTCATAAGGGTAGACATTTGATGTCCATGGCTTAACAAAGGTATATTTTTCACTGTACGAATTTGGAAATCTGAAATTACACTCTTCGCTCTTGCAATCTGATACTGGTTACGTAAGTTCATGTCACGCTCACCCCACCGGTTTTCGCTTTAGCACTAGGTGGTGAGGATGTGTAACGGCGACTTATAGTCATCTACAAAAGAGTTTCGAAATATGCTCTCAGCATAGGATTTTGTGGATGTTTCAGCCCAATAACAACGTGATTTGGCACAAATATTCAGCCAAATAACAGCGTGATTTGGCACAAACATTCAAATCAATTGCAATGATCAAGACCGTGATGGAAAAAATCTACAACCACACCACATAATCCCCGCACCTCCCCCCTTTCTCCACTGGCAGAAATACGATCATCTACTGCATTCAAACTCATACACCATTTCCGACAATCTCCCTCACAAAATCTCCACCCTATGCCTTAGTCAAGTCTGCTGATGATAGAACAAAAAACGGACCCATACCATCTCCCACCCACGTGCTCATGTCACCCTGCTCTCTTTCTCTTTCGCCAAAAATATAAGGTTGGGACATAATTGATGCTGCTTTCTAGCGAGTTCCTTCTCGTTAAAAATTGAAGCTTTTCAAATGTTTCTTAACCTTGCACATACAAAAGTCTCAGCACAGCCGTCCGTGTGCCAAAACGCTATCCCACACAAATTGTGCGATGAGAAATGAACCCTTGTAACATTTTGCTCCCATCATTTTCATTCAATTTCTTCCAACGACGGTTTTAGTGATGTGTTCTATAGGCCATAATGTTTCACCGAAGACCGCGTGGCCACTGCTTTGATGAGACTGCACAGGAAGAGGCTCATAATTCTCCTATAATTCCTCAACGCATGAGCAGAGAAATTATATATTATACTGCGCACATATAAAGACCACTAGGAGTACAGTCTCACCATTAGCGGTCTGTGTCTCGACAGCATTGTCGAAAGCTGAGGTGAGCACCGATCAGCGTGTGTTCCGTTTTTGCTTTTGAATTACTCTCTGATTGAATGAGTTCTGTATAAAGACGAGGCGTTTGAGAGGATAGGCCAATTGTACTGCAGACTACTTTAGGCTCTGACAAAAGCAAGATCGCCGAAACGGAGGCCATTTGGAGGAATAAAATCATTAACAATCTCAGCCAAAAACAGCTGTAATAGATACTGCACAAGAGAAATTATTATTGTTATATTTATATTCGAGAACAGCGCTTCCAAGCTCAGATCATGAGACATAAGTGCATTAGTGGCCGCGGAAAATCAGTATCCTCTCCTGGCCAGGGCTGCATGTCGATGTGAATCTGCAAAAAATGTTTGAACGACTTACTTCTTTGCAGCAGCATCGAGTAGGTGTCCTTTAGGGCATTGATACTCCGCCGTAGTTAGCACCGCCAGAAGTGAGACAGGAAAGAATTTGAGAAGCATTCTGAAATTGACAACATCTTTGGGTAGCGAACGATGTGAGGCGCGCGGATTCGGGAGTATCTACCATTGGATATTGCAAGAAGAAAGAGAAGCTCCTTGAAGTCAGATCTCGTTCATATTAAATCTAATATTATTCAGGTCAAGAATTATATGAAAACCATTAGGATGTGACGTATTTATCAAGCGCTATTTGTCCGCTTCCCCCTACTGAGATTGATGCTTTGGAAGGTTATCACCGATCAATGTATTGAAGGAAAGTATTCATTTTTCATCAAGCACAGCTTCATTCAGAGAAAAATGAGTAGGCAAAACACTCTACATGCAGTTATACGGCCTTGTAATTCTCCTCACTTCAAAATCCTTCCTGCATAATGCATGTGTGGAACATCCCAGACTGTGGAATTAGTTCCGTTCAAAAAGAGGAAAATAGGATTCGAAAATATAAGGTAGGAGGTTGTGTAAACATACATTAGCCCTTATATTAAAGCTTATTTGGGGCACGGGCACGTACGTATATAATGAGTTGCGCATCGTCGAGCGTAATAGCGTACACCGAATTAAACAGTTTGCGCCTCATGTTCTCGCACAAACGTTTTCTTGAGAATTTTCAATCATCCTCGACTACTTTAACTAGTTTACGTTGGCCGAAAAATGTAGCCCGACATTTTTTGAAAATTCTTTCTCGAAGGAGATTCAGTTGAGATTTGTACTCGATACTGAAGTTTATTTCCCACGCTATTCCTCAAGGGGTATGTAAAGCCAGCAGGGCTACTGCTGCTTCGACCCTGTCTCGACTTGGCGGCAGATTTTTTTTTCAAATCCCCTGTTTTGAGCTGCTGTGGCGCAGCATGGTAAGCGCTGAAGCCAGTAACATCACATGCGTGATCTAGAAGAGTGTTGCCAGATATTCCACAAGCCATGCTGATACACCCGCTTCCAGTCCAGAGATAAAAACTCTTAGGAGCAGCCAGCAACCACGCCGTGGATGATCCCACGTCACGAGGCTAGAGGAATGCTGCAGTTCTAAATGTTCGCCGCTGGGCAAGACAGTCACAACTATTATCTGAGCAGGTCAGGCTCGGAAACTGGTGAGAACGGTCGAAGAAAAACGGAAAAGATGGAAAACCATGCGCGGTCCCACACATTTCCACGCCAATTTCACCACTTTCTCCGGTAAAAGGGAATATTATGGACAAATGGAGTCGGCTTGCGACACCGCTTCCTGTGTTTCCTATTTTCCCGATTTTACACTTTTTAGCTATAATTTGATATGACTCCTCGAGGCTTAAGTGCACACCAAAGTGATTTTTTTTCAAAAGAAATGGTGCAAAATTGCGGGTTCTAGCTTCTCCAACACGAAGAAACCCATGTTCTTGAGGGTCACCAACGTATTAAGTGAATAGTGCATGATCACTGCTAACAGAAAATATAATATTATATTGTTGGTCGAGAAAGTTGATGAGTAAAGCTATGATTGAAACAAAGAAGATCAAAACTTCAGACAGGACTTATAGGCCAAACTAATACTTATTTTGCCTCATCTTTGTAATGAAACTGCTCTTATTGTAGCTGGTTTTTCAACTACAGTCCTTGCTCTAAGTTGATGGTGAAAACTACATGAAAACGAGATCCGCTGAAACCCAAGTAGGTTTCTGGTGAGGATAGCTCCACACCTCAAGATGGAGCCTAATTATTACACGAAGTTCATGAAATAATCCATCTATTCTGCACATTCTTGTTCAAGAGTTCCTAGTCTTAAGAAGAATCACATTTGAGCACTAAGATTCTTACCCTATCAGTTGACAAGTCGAGTTGAAAAAAAAATCGTAAAGTTCGACGGCCACTTAGAATTTTTGTGCAAATGTGGTGCACAAACAAGTTCTCCCGAATTTTCGTGGATGACAGCTATACATTTAGCTTGTGATAAATTCCCACGTATTAAATTTCTGGAAAGACAATAATTTGTTGGCTCTGTGAGCTACATACATAACTCTACTACAACACCAACATGAACCTGATGTATTATTATATGCAACAAGAATTCGGGACCAAATCATGAGATAATCCCAAATAGGACCAGGCACACAGAGTTACAGGGTGACTGAGAGGTCTCAAGCCGGTAGTCAAAATCTTTTTTTATTATAATTTACTCAAGGCGTGCCGGTTATAGTTGAGATTTTAGCAAGATATTTCCTTTGGTGAGATAGAGAAGAAGACTTCTCACAGCCCAGTTCTCCTTGAATTCCAGCACATTATCATCACCACCACAAAATTCTGCAGGACCAGCTGAAGATGAGCTTTTCTACATAGCGCAGTAAATGTCTTCATGAGATACGCAGACAAACTGGTGAGCAATTCTGAAAGTTTCTAGTCTAAACATCGATTCCAGAGCTGTGACTACTACAAAAAATCTTTTTTTTTGTTGTTACTACTGAATCTTCGATGAAAGTGCAAACCCATGGATCAGGTCGTAACGGCTGTAAGAGATGAGAAGTTAGTATAGGTTTTCCAAGTCATCCTTATTTCAATAGAATCTTTTAATGAGGTGGTTAGCCGCTGCTGGACCTCAAGCTCGGCCCAAATGCTGGGTGTGCATGCGTCACAGCTCCTCCGGCCTCATTTCTCTCACAGCCTACATTTAACCTGCTTAGCAGTGCATTATGAGAAATATGAAAACCAGTGTTTTACTAAGGCCCGTAGAGCGCATATCTACCTTGGGACCCCGTCTAAGCAATACCTATGAGAAAAGTCTGGACGAGCTGCTGTTGCCCACGGATACCCACCTCGGAACATTTTCGCCTTCGCTCCAACAACAAGAAACAGATGTTGAGGTTTGGAAATTGTAATTCTGCTGGGAAGCACGTCAGATAAGCTATCCTTTCAATTTCAGCATTATTGCTTCTTACGTAAGTTTCTGCTGCACTTGGAATCCGGCTAAAAGGTTTTGTGTCGCCGATTTCGACTAGAAGAATTAGCGCACAGCGGCAGAACATGTACTGCAACGATAGGCGGACTATCCGCATCTAGTTATCTGCCCGCAGCCTTTACTCGTAGAATTTGGAGAAAACCGTTATCCTGGCCTCAAATACAGGGTAACGTTCGGATAAGGCAGAAAATGATTGCCTCCAAATGGTGCTTTCTCTCCGAAGGACAGTTGTCATTCACAGAAAAACACTTGTGCTAGGTATGATAACGTATTTTAATCAAAGTTCTTCTGTAGTTTGGATTTTTGCAGCAAGATGAAAGAAGGTAATCTAGATTTTTTGCTTTCGACCAGAATAAAAGTGATTCTTCATATTTTCTGGATTGTCTTGGTGGGCTGTGACCTGAACAGCGCCTTAAGAACAGAACATTGCATTCAAGATCTGCTAGAAGTATGAATTCCTGAGCGATGTGCGATGATAGGAACATTATCTTGAATTCTGCTGCTGTGGTGATTCTGTTTATGTTGTGGCAGAACCTATGGCATATCCAGCAGTTTTACCAAACATGTGTCCTATAATATTACTACCACTTTGCTGTCTACTCACGAAAAAATTAACGCTAAAAGGACAATGAAGGCACACGCCTAATTTGGGGGAGGATTATGAAGGAGGGAAGAAAAGAAATTTGATGACTGAGAGGCGCTATTTCGTGATTGACCGTAACTATATTTATTATGATGTACTTCATACTTTGGTGTGGTTCTTTTCCTGTGACAGTAAATTCCAATAAAGAGATAAAATAGCTTTCAGTGCTTCTGCCATCAGTGAACATCCATGTGACAGGTGCACGAATGCATCATAAAATTTTTGCAGTAAAAATACCAGTCTTCCATGAATATAATTTTTTAGTCGATATTCATCTAGGCCTTGTGCACCACCTATGTATTCATCCTTACCTGAACATTAAAACAAGTAGAATTTGCTAATTAGAAATACAAGGGAAACATTTCCCGCATTTGTGAATAGCCTAGACCGAACCACGACAAGATAAGATCGATATTAGCGTAAATTATTTCAATTTGTTCTGCATTCATATAACGAACTGAGCCACTACAGTAACCACCGTAATTGCTGGATAGAAAGCGAAAAAAAAAACGCGAATCTGCGTTTTTTTTTTTGTTTTTTCTTCATAACTCGGTTCGTTTCGCTCCTTATCAGAATTTCTACCCACCAATCGATTCGTGGAGACGAGACCTACAAAAGAGCCTAAAATCGTTTCCAAATTTCCACTGGGTAGAAATTCTGATAAGGAGCGAAACGAACCGAGTTATGAAGAAAAAACGAAAAAAAAACGCAGATTCGCGTTTTTTTCGTTTTCTGTCCAACAATTACAGTGGTTACTGTACGGTTCCCATCTCGCAGACCTGTATCAGCTTCGATAGAAACCTTTACTGTAATTTGCATACGAGTAATGTTATGCACTTAGTAGTTCTATAAAAGCATATGCTTCCAACAAAAGGGTGGAATGATTCAACGTTATTCAACGCACTCATTATTTCTTGTAAAATAAACGATTCTGAAAAGGAAAGGAGAACCTGAACGGTCATTACAGAGTGCAGGGAAGTAGAGATAACACTACTACTTATGCAAGTATGGGGTGACGAATACGAATTTGACAGATAACAAGGAATGTCTAAAAAAATTGTTCTGTGATATACGGCCGTGATATGTGATGACTAATCCCCCCACAAATCTCTGCTGTTGTGAAAATATCCAATTGTAAGGCAACGGAAAGAAACGCGGCATTCTTAAACAGCAGTGTCACTAAAGGAAAAGACAAGAACTCTTTTGAACTCTTTTGATGAAGTGAAAAAGCTTCACGCTCTGCTTTTTGTTGTTGCTGAAAATGCTGTTACGTACGTTTAGTTCATAACATGTTACCGTACACGTAGTTGGCTTGCACAAGATAGAAGAAATCCTATTGTTCTTCTGTCGTTTATGACTCTCGTGGCATTGAAAATGGCATCATTTACCTTTATCAGCAGAAAACCGGACTTTAGAAAAAACTGATCGGTGGTTGTAAACTGTTAGTAATGCAGGAAAATTTCTTCCTTCTTATAAACCATTTTGGGGTGGTTCGCTGCTCCTCTAATGTTAACCAGCGGACAAGTCATTGAAACTAAAACAGAACGCGTCATTGAAACTAAAACAGAACGTTCCTGAGAAGCACCAACCCAGTGAATAACATCTGTGGCAAGATTGTGGCGTACCTGGGCAGGACGTCCTATTGTGCATAGATCGGCTACTCAATATTTCATACATGAATGCCCGAGAGGACGAAAAGTGTCACTGACCCCCTGAAAATCTATTAGGAACGATGAGGCATTAGGAGTATCCATCTAACAATAAACAAAGGGCATGAATAAAAGTGATGACTAATGAGCACCTCTTCTTGTTGTGCAAAATATATCGGGAAGAAAAATAAAAGATAATCTCTGTTTTCTGTCCTTTATGACAACAAGAGAACTCAAATAAACTGAAACTCATTGAATAAAAAGAAACGGAAGATTACAATCCACTAGGAATTCGAACATGGTAGAGAAAAATGAGGGAAATTTAAGCAATGTCGAAAACGAGACAATCAGACAATCCAATAAATATAGAAGAATGAAAAACAGAAAAAGAAGAAATGGAAACGAAATATGACCGCCAGGCTGATTTCACACGCTTTCAGGTAGATCAATCACTTGTGGTATCGATCGCACAACGTGGCCTGACATGCAAGCTGGGTCTCCGGTGGACTCGTTCATTGTAGGACCAATGTGGCCTTGCTCATGATAGTTAACTGCGTGCTGGTGATTTAAAGAGAATGTACTGGCTATTGCAAGTTACTTATTCTATTAGGTTGATTCATAAGTTCTGTCCCTTTTCGCAAATCATGTTGTAGCGTGTAGCTACATGCCACTGATCTACCCTTGGCTATGAGGGAGCACTATACATATAAGCACTACCAGATGACTGACCATCCGTCTTCAATCTCACGATGCTGGCTAAGAAACCTCAAGCAACGAAAATCCATCTGCGCAACTGTACGCTTTTCTATGTGCTGGTGTTGGAGCAACGGAAGCACACCAGCGTATATGCTGCATGTATGGTGAGGATGTGCTAAGTCTCAAAACAGTGGAGCGCTGGTTCAGCAAGTTCTCCTCGGGAAATCGTGAGGTCGAAGATAAACCCCGTCCGGGACGCCCACTTGGCGTGGACTAGGAGGGCTGCGGAAGTGAAAGAGAACAAGCACAGAACAACACGGCAACTGAAGGAGGGCCTCCCATGCTCTCAAGCTACCATCGTACGTGGGCTCCACAGAATGGGTTATGCCAGTTTAGTGGAATGATTTGTTCCACATGACCTAGGCGGGAAGGATAGGAAAGTCGAGTGCTCGACAGAACTTCTCGGCAAACGGCGGACGCTCGCCTGGCTCAAACATCTTATTATCGCAGATGAGTCGGGGGTGTTGTACGCTACTCCAGAACGTAGTCGGTACTGGGTGCCGACAGGAGCAGCAACGCCAGCAAAGGCGAAGCCGGACCGACACCAGAAGAAAATTCTGCTATTTGTATGGTGGGGCGTTCGAGCACTGGGAACTGCTGGAGGAGGAAGATACATTCACAGCCGAAGTTTATCCTTGAGAGTGAGACTATCCTGGTCCAGTTTCTCCTTGAGAGTTGCTAGTTCGACAACTAGCAACTCTCAAGGAGAAACTGGACCAGGATAGTCATTGGAAATCTAAAATCTTCTTCCAACATGATAATGCCAGACCAAATGTTGCGAGTGCAACGCATAGTTTTCTGAATACGTCAAGATTAGAAGTCATATGCCATCCACCTTACTCTCCAGACCTTGCTCCATCAGATTGTCACCTGTTCAGGTCCCTAAAAATCATCTATCTGGAAAGAACTTCACTAATCCTGAGCAAGGGGTTGCCGCACTATCCGACTTCTTCCAATCCAAACCAGCCTCATTCTACAGCGATGGAATCATGGACCTACCCAGAAGATGGCGCAAGGTGCTCCTGCGAATATATCATTGATCGAAGTTGCGTAATTGTGAAATTATTTAATTTTGAAATAAAGTGGCTAAAAAGGACAGAACTTATGAATCAACCTAATACTTGTCATGCCTCGCAGCTAACTTAAAAAGGCTGTTTAAGTCGATTGTAACTTGTCCACAGAGTTCTGAGAGATCCGACTTATGGTAAGACCCCATTCTTTTTCCATCTTCTGCCTGCTACCTTGCGGGCATTTGTTCACACGAGTCCCGAAACGAACGTGCCTGAGTCCCTAGAAATCGGCCATTTCGCCCCACAGTTTGCGCCGCAAGACTACGGTGTCTATGAGTGCCGCCGCGTATCTCTAACCGCTCTAGCCCTCTTACGGCGCTTTGTTTAATAGACTAGCGCCTCTTCGGGACGCTAGGAAGTGGGGTGGGGCAGCCACTTAGGGCAGGTGCAAAAGCTTCGCACTTGCCAAATCTCTAGAAAATTGTTAAAGAAGCAGAATCAATATTTAAATGTGCCCAAACATGAAGTCCTTCTTATGAGTTGAGTATGAGTATGAGAAGTCCGTTCTCCATCGTATGGCGTATTCGTGCATATTCCTCATTACAAGGCCAACGCAGACGCGTTCTCCATCGGCGCAACTGTATCCTGCCGTTCCCCACACTACTGGACCGAAAAGCGAAATCGTATCCTACTGTTTTCCCCACTGCTGGGCCGCAGCGGGCTTTCTTCCATCCGTGGACCCCTATTCTGGCGTCATCTTCATTGTTAGGCCACAATGAACGAGTTCACCGTCAGCTGAAGCGTATCCTGGTTTTCTCCGCTCTACTTAGTCACAGCGGACCAATCCTATATTGGCAAACCCGTATCGGGGTGTTATCCAAACCACTGGACCACATCGGGCCCTTCCTCCATCTGAGCGCCTGCATTCTGGCGTCTTTTCCACAGTTAGGGCAAGCCGGACCCGTTCTCCATGGGCGGGCTCGCATTCCCGCTTTCTCAACACCATCGGACCGAAGTGAACCCGTATCCTCACGTTCTCTACACCACTGGGCCACGACGGGCCCTTTCTCCATCGGTGGACCTTTCTCCATTGGTGGACCCGTATCCTGGCGTCCCTCACACCACTGGGCCACGACGGGCTCTTTCTCCATCGGTGGAACCGTATCCTGGCGTTCCCCGCACCAGTGGGCCACGGCGCGCCTATTTTCCATCGGTGGACCCGTATCCGGGCGTTCCCCACACCATTGAGCCACGGCGGGCCCTTTCTCCATCGGTGGACCCGTATCCCGACGTCTTCCTCACTGCTGGGCCACGGCGGGTGCTTTCTCCATTGGTGGACCAGCGTTCTGGTGTTTTCCTCATTATTAGGCCACACGGGACCCTTGCTCTATCGGTGGATCCATATCCTAGCGTTCTCCACGTTATTGAGGCAGAGCGAACCGATCCTATAATGGTGGACCTGTATGCTGGTGTGCTCCACACTATTGGACCACAGTGGGCTCTTCAGCCGGGTCAACAGCCAACCCTTATTCTGGTGTTTTTCCTCACAATTAGGCCAAACCGGACCCGCTCTTCATCGGCGAAGCCGTATCCTAGCGTTTTCACTACTTTTGAACCACCGTATACCTGTTTTCTATCGGAGCACCCGTGCCCTTTGTAAATCTCGAGAGTAATGGTAAAGGCTTGGGAGTTATTCAGAAATTTTGGCTAAGTATTTGCTGATTTTGACCAACTATTTGTTGATTGGTTACGCAATGTCATGCCTTGATATTTTGAGGCTTTTACTCTGTGTGTTAGTGCAAAAGCTTTCTTGAGACGAATGGATGACGTAACTGCACAATTGCTGCGTGAACCCAGCAGGGGATGCGGCAGTAGTATGCACCAGATGGGGCGACCGCGTGGATCCAGCCTCTGCTAAGCTCCCGAGGCGCTGCAGTTCTCATAGAACCCGCCCATCTCTTCACTGGAGGTGCCTAGGGTGTCGCAACAGTGGAAGGGTGGTTTTCCTGCTGCGTACATTGTGCAGCCTGAAAGCTTGTAAACATCCCTCACTCCTATGCTGCGAGACCGCCAGCAAAGATGATGAAATCACTACCCCGAGCATGCGGGAGAGCAAGCAGTTACGTAATAGCGGGTCCCGAAACGAACGTGTCTGAGTCCATAGAAATCGGCCATTTCGCCCCACAGTCTGCGCCTCAAGATTGCTTTGTCTATGAGTGCCGCCGCATATCTCTAGCCGCTCTAGCCCCCTTACGGCGCTTTGTTTAATAGATTTTCTCTTCAAATAGCGGCAATATTTTTCGCCGCAAAGCGATGGGTCAAAACATAGCGACGGACCCGCTCTCATTTATAATGGTCAACTACTTGTGATGTCTAATGACAACCACTGAGCATCATAAGCGATGAACTGTGGTGATGATGAGCGAAGAAGTGGTGGAATCTGAATCAACACAGAACAAACTAAAACTAAAGGCAGAGGGAAATCAATTAAAATTGCGTTTGCAGAATCTAAATGTGTAGAAAGGCAACTAGCTTTACTGTCAGGGCAGGAACTGCATACACCAAAATAGGCAGGAGAATTCCCACCAGATGTTCCAGCGCTTCGTTCAAACGAGCTGTTAAGTCCAGGATATGTGTAGCATAGATCAATATGACTACTATACATTTTCTTAGTTATGGTGACTGCTCAATCAGAACTCGCATTCTATCCGAATTGTGTATCCGTAGCGTTGTAAGACGCAATAAATCAAATTATGACAGATTTTACTGCGCCCCCAGATGCTCGCCTGGTGGAGCGTCCTTATCTGCCCCTGTTCTGCATCAGAACACTCGGATTTTGGTGGGATTGCAAACTTAGTTGGCAAAAGCAATTAGTTATCGCAAATTTGAGGCAGGAGTTTTGGGATGAAAAGATGTTTCATTCATTTCTCACTGATGGTGCCCCGCGTAACTATGGTGCACTAAATATCGGGACCGAACACGGGATACCATTATTTTCTTCCACTGTTCGAGGCGAAATACGGTGGAATAGGGCATCTGAACGGAGCGAATCAATAGGTAGTAGTAACGACTTTTGTCAGAAATATGCGAGAGAGCATACACCGTCATTTTTGAGGTGCCCGTGTACTTATGATGCACACTGTAGATGTGCATGAATAACAAAGCAACAATACAGGGTGGTCCACATGAAATGTGACGGGCGATAGAAAATCCATTCTCTTGAAAGATGCTATGATTCCTTGAACCAAAGAAAACGATAAGGACATCGAATGGATATTCTAACAAAATTGGGCACCAGCCCAGGGCACGAGGAAAACAATGGAATGTTGTAGAACCAATTTTCCGGATTTGTGGACTAATGAAGTTTGGCCGTGAAACTCGCCCAATCTCAATACTTTGAGTTTTGCTATCCAGTAGATCTTGGAGCGAAAAGTCTGCTCTTTTAAACGCTTGTCACCGGATCTGCTGAAAAGAGCCATGGTGAAGGCAAGGGACGAAATAAATGACTGCGCGCATTCTTAGGAATTTTCGGAAGAAATTAGACGCTTGCATTGGAGCTAAAGGCGGTCATCTTGAAGGTAGTGTGATAGACCCTATGTAGAATTTCTGTGCATATTGAATGAAAGTAAATGTCCCTCATTTGTACGGATTGGTGCAAAGTTGTGGGTAGTTTTTTGCGTCACATTTCATGTGGATCACCCTGTACTATCCAGTGCCGCAGAACTTTGGACTTCTTTACTGGAAAACAATGATGAATACCCACTGAAGTAATTGACTACAATTGTTGAAGGTTAGATCCCTTTGGGTGTAGAATCTTCTGTGCTGCTTTAACTTCTGAAAACAGAGCACACGGTATTTTCGGAATGCTCTCGCCATTCTCTCCTTCTTCACCGTTTCAGGTGAAAAACGTAGATTTTTGGCAGAAGAAAGAGTATGAAAAACTGGCACTTTGACACCAGTGTGTTACGTTATAGTTTGGAGGAGCATGGAGCAATGTGCTCACCATGTTATTTTGCTCTGAAAGTATTTTCGTTGACACAGGGTTTTAGTACGTGTATATGACTACAAAACTAGAACTATGAGTGTTAGATTATTTCAGTGAAAAGAAAAAAAAACTTCTTACTCATGTTATCTCTTTATCACTATATATGGAGAGATTGCGCTACCTCCATCACATGTCTCTCATGGCACTAAAAGTGATGCCATCTCATGACTTTTATCAGCAACAGGACTCATTCGTCAGAAGGGGGTGCACTGTCAGGAAGTGATTAGAAAGGCAGGCGTTGCAACACTAAAGAGGTGAACAACTTTCCTATGAATAAAGCGGTTTATCGAACTGGTAATGAATGTTGGTGGATGGGTCATGGACTGAGATGCGTCAATTTTCAACTGATGTTCAGCATCATGCGGCCTGGATTCAATCTGTGAATGAATTCACTCCTATCTGAGTGCCCTGTTTGCAGGTGAAGTCTTCGGCACACAATTTCCAGCGATTCTCAAATTTTCTCGTTTTTCCGTCCGCTACTCTCGGCCAGAAAATAACCAAGGAGTGCTTAACTGAAGAGGAGACTCGCTCCTGCGTTCAGCTGGTGTGTGTATTAGGGTGATTAATTGAGAATGTTTAGGTTGGTTTTGCATGTAATGAAGTTCGACTAAATAAATTCTTCCAAGGTGAACATTATTGGGTTGGGGAATAAGTTCGTTCAACTTTGTGTAGTTGTAAGCCACACACGAGGTTGTTATAATATCACTCTATTGGCTGACGTTTTGGCATCATCGCCTTCGTCGGATCCTGAAAGAGTCAAGCCAATTCATGAAAGTATTCGGAAAAAACGCCGCCTCAGTCATGCTTACAGGTCCAGGCTATGCACCGAAACCACAAACCAACCTCAGTGAAACCTTCGACAAACCTCTCTACAAGTCCTACGGATGGGAGATGTTGGACGACCGAACACGTGTGGACTTGCTGAGAAGGGGTAGCTTCAGTTTGTCGTGAAAGCTTGTCATGTTATTGGAGCAGAGCCTCGAACTTCTTTTGCAAGACTGCCTTGGTACTAGCCCGAATACAATCACAAATTGATTTTGACCCACCCACTATTCTACTCTGAAGACGAGTCTCTAGCACAATTCTTTTCCTCCGCTACGCATTTCTTCAGAAGTGAGAGTAATTGGTCTTGTTTGTTCCGCAAGTGAAGGAAGCTCTGTCGCTATGTTATGCTGTGTTGCATATCAAGTGTTTTATCTGGCAAGTAACTCCCGGTTTGCGCAGTAGCCCGTTCTACCGTAAGCACATACTATACAGTAACTCCCGATTGTCTGCAGTCTCCCATTTTACCGTAAAAACATACTATACATTATTCAGAGATACAGTGCCTGTCGTATAGTATGGTCTATTTTGAAGAAGATGCTTAATGATGTTATTGTAGGGAATATGTATTCAGCAGTCTTACATCGTCCTGTAATTGTGCTCAGATAATGCAACGCCGAACAGCGGCATTTACTTTGTCAGATATAAATGGAAAGCAAAGAGACAGTTTATTTTATGGCGAGATATTGTTGTTATTAACATGGAACATACTATGATGCGAGAACACTGTATAACCATTAGCAACAGCAATCCCCAGTGCAAGTCTGCGTCCCTCTCATCGCTCATGATCCCCAGTGTGCAGTTCAGTAGCAGTTTTTTTTTTGAAAATGTTACGAATGAATTTATAGCTATCGGATGCGCCAAGCGGGTGTGTGTCAGGATGTGTATGTGCGATATATCAGGATGCAATTACACAACATTGGTTAAATACTAAACAAAGGAAACCCAAAGCAAGTGAGGAAAATCAGTAGATTTTGTATACTTCCTTCATCTCTTCCTTTGTCCATTTTCCGTTTTTCTTAACGTTGTATTGAGAAGATGACCAAGAATATTTTTCCGTAGGATGATCTTTGTACCATTCTGGTCCATATTCAGTCTAGAAAAATATTTGTTTGCATATGACGGTTACATGATGGTTCGCTGATCCTATGGTTGTTGCTATAAGGCTCCCCTTG
Organism: Ancylostoma duodenale; assembly: GCA_000816745.1. Classification (NCBI taxonomy): domain Eukaryota; kingdom Metazoa; phylum Nematoda; class Chromadorea; order Rhabditida; family Ancylostomatidae; genus Ancylostoma; species Ancylostoma duodenale. The sequence continues at coordinate 30,130 of KN726427.1, forward strand.
TAAGAACACTTGTGGTCCCATATTTCCACAAACAAACGTAATTTCCAAATTTTCTCCTGTAAGTTTTTGGACGTTCCAAGGATATAAGACCGTCTTGCCAATAATATAATCATTACCTAATTAATGAGATATTTAAACCAGAAATTGGAGAGCAAACACGGAAACTGCCTCTTGTTTGCGTAACTATCATTATCCTGCATTGTCAAATGAACTGTCTAGCGATAAATTCCTAAATCTTTGTTCTGACAGTGCAGACGCCAGGCACAAGCTCTCCTCGACTTGAAGCGAATCACAACTCCATGGGGTTTTATGTGACGACGCCAACGGCATCGTAACTCATTCGAATCCGTATTCTGGAATTTGTTCACTGCTCACCCCTATCGCAGAGAATAACATTTAGCTCCGATATCTATGTACATTTTTCAGCCGCTGATTACTAATGACGGCGTACTCAATATTGGCTGACAAGGATGTTCAGTTGTCTTGTTTTAGAATTTTTGAAATAAGTAGACGCTAAGTAGGTTAGCAATGAGCTACTGAAAAACCGAGATATACAGCATTATGTGCGTGACGCTCCAGTGATGCGGATGTCCTCAGAATCCTCATGAACAGCAGAAATAGCAGTTTTTACGGAATCAGCGTGCAAGGGAACTCAGTAATTTATGAGAAAGTCGTATTTTATGACGCGGCTGATATTCCTGTCAAAACCTGAAGTTGCGTCACTATTGCGAGTTTGGCAAAGGTAGAAAAACGTTTCAAAGAACCAGGGTCACTGTGGGGGTTCAGAAACTAAGGTACCTGGCTTATTACACCGGCACTAGAGGAAAAAGTCTAGGGTATGCAGAAAAACCAGGCATGAAAGAGTTGGGGGGGGGGTCATATAATTAGATAACGCACTCTATATAGTCCGCACTTGAGTGCAACATACGCGCACACACGCGGGAGCATGTAATTGCTTGATTCTGTTAGCTCGACAGTGGATATCACCTTCTTAATCGGGAACATTCAACAAGAGTTTTCAACTGCTCGAAAACGAGCTGCTCAAAACCACATTTTTGATGAAAAGCTCAGACCCTAGCGGAAAAACTAACATTAGACGTTGGAAAAACGGACGTCTAACTAGGCATTTTGCGAAAGACTACCTGTGACATTGCCGTGAACCAGGCATTGCCTATACACATTCGCGGAACATCGCTCTGTTCAACAGAATCAAGGCGCTAGTAACTGTGTCCTAACTGTGTGGCGTAAATGACTATCTCGTGAGAGCTTCTCTGTACAAGAACTCTCTTGACCACACTCGACACTCTTTGGGCCTTTTTTACAGTTTTTGAAGGTCAGATCAGTATCATAGCTATGGATTAGTTTTTTGGATCCTACAGAGAAGCCCAAGTGATCTTATTGAAGTATTTCGTGTTGCTCTTACCGTGAGAACTGCCTTGGGATTGCAGGGCACCCAGAATAAATGCCCTAGTAAGTCCCCAGCGCATACCCCGATATCCGGAATTCTGGAAAAATTGGATTAATTTTAAAAGTTCAACCAAAGGTGACAGAAGCCCACCTCGGATAACTGTATTACTACTTGGAATCAGAAGAACGGACTGGACCGCATGTCAAGAATTTTAGAGAAAGCAAAGAAAATGCTTAGGAAACTTCTTGTCTAGGAACAGAAGCAGTTAAGCCAGAGCTCAAAGGTGGAATCGGTAGTGTCCTTTAAATTGAGTAGACGTAGACGAGGTGTTTTGGACCGAATTGCCCGTGGTCTTTTTGGAAATCAGGTGAAAAACGGAAAATTGAAAATGCGGCGTCTGTGAATTATTGGGTATTTCCTGCCTCCCAACTGAAATGTGCATCTTTCATTCAAACAGCAAAGTAAAGCAGCATTTACTATACGAGACCGTTACCATGTCTGGTTGTTACAGGACGTCTCAAGGCATAGATTTTTGAAAAAAGTCCCGACAAAACTTCTGCACCAACCAAAAGCATTTGTGAGCTGGATAAACTTGAAGGATAATCTTGATAAAGCAACGGTTAGCTACTGTTATCCCCTTTGCTCTTTACAATGTCGAAACTTAACGACATCATACATTAATAGTTGTCCCACTAGGTTCCATGCATTCAATCCGTTGATGACTACGTGGCTCACCGGTGAGCCACATCCTTCTCATCAACTACTCAACCTTATTTTTGAACTGCTCCGTAGTTTTCCACATGAAGTGAGTACAACACTTCAGAACAATGTCTCACATAACTATGATTCACGAACCCCTTCCCTTCTCTTCTCTGTAGCAATCAAAACATGCAACGTTATGAGCGAATTCTCGCACGTTGATACACATCAGGCAAATGTCGTCCGTGCCCGCGATTGTGCCTGAAAAAAAAACCAAACAGTTCAAGGAAGGTGTGCCGTAAATAGAAAAGCATGTTTCGAATTCAGCAGTTATACAATCTCGGTTCCACAAACTCAAAAACCGAATCTGTCTGCTGCACTAATTGGTGGAATCCCACTGATGCTGCTTCGTATTTCTCAACTAGACGGCGTACCCGGCTTCGCTTGGGTGTTTTACTAGCCCGGCTACTTCACACAGCTGAGGACAACTGCTGTTGCCGATAAATTTATTAAAAACGTTAAAAATCACCATAACTGTGGTGATCAACATATTAGAGAATCTCAAGTGACCTTTTTCCACCGACCCGCAACCAGAAAGTCAGCAAAGTTATTTCGATGATACTAAAAATCAATAAAATCGACAAACCAATACTTCGTGCAAAACGGTCGTCATATTCGTTTTCAGCTCACAGCGAAACCACAGTACACGTATCCTTGCAAGCCCCCAAACGAAAATGGCAAAAAGTCCATAGGGTCAATAAATCGACATTTTGTGGAAAATGATTCTTACATTCATGTTCAGCGTACTGAGAAATGAGAAGACAAGATGACATGTACACGTCCGTGCCCGCCCCAGAGCGAAAATGGGAATTTCAGCACTCTTTTCGGTAAGAAAGAATAGTATGAACAAATGGAGCTGGCTCTTGTTTTCAGCACAGGTTGAGAACTTCGTCCAATATTTTATTGATGAGCTTTCGGCGCTTAGCGCCTTCTTCAGATCTTAACAAAATCATACAATACATGCATTACAATATGGCAATGGGTGGCTGTTTTTCACCCACCGAGCTCGCTGGCAAAGAGGTAGTAATGAATTTCATTACTACCTCTTTGCCAGCGAGCTTGGTGGGTGAAAAACAGTCACCCCATTGCCATATTGTAATGCATGTATTGTATGATTTTGTTAGGATCTGAAGAAGGCGGTAAGCGCCGAAAGCTCATCAATAAAATATTGGACGAAGTTCTCAACCTGTGCTGAAAACAAGAGTCGATATCGAATGAGACTTCGGGACAACAGCATATTAGTATAAATGGAGCTGGGTTGAGACGCGGCTTCCAGTCTTTCTTATTCTGCCGACTTTATACTTCCTAACCATACTTTTGAATATCAATACTTTGTTTTATTTCTTAAAATAACATATTTATTTGAAAGGTGCTTTATTACATAGATATGATCTGACTCCTTGAAGCTTACGTACATGCATACCAATGAAAGAATTTTTTAAAATTAATTGGCATAAAATTGCAAGCCTCTAACTTCTTCTACTCATAGAAAGTTAAGTTCTTGAGGGGTCAAAATGGTAACGTATCATTTGAATAATACATGATCACTGCTAGCTAGAATTATCATATTATTGTTAAAGAAGGTTGACGGGTTAACCTGTGATAAAAACAAAAAGATCACAACTTCAGGGAGGATATTCGGCCAACCTATGCATCTGCTTCATCTTCTTCGAAGAGATCGCTCCGATTGTAGCTGGTTTTTCTTACAAGGGAAAGATACCACATGTCTGCGGCATTTCAAAATTGAATGTGTCTCATAATGTGAAGTTGGTCCTGCTGATCTCGATTATGTTCTCCACAAGTGCTCAATACTACTTCGAAAAATGTTATAACCTTGTCTGTGCTGTACATCCGAACGTACAGTTTGTGCATTCACTTCCTGTAATCCTAAAAATAGGCGTCGTTGTGCAATATGGATACAGAATTCGCGATCAGCAGCTCAAATAAACCCGTATGCAAAATTTCAGCGAAAAAAGAAAAGCAAAAATTACGGTTAGCTAATTACACCTTGATCATTTACTACTATAATACTAGCACTCGCGAGGCAACGACTATTGGGTATCGCGTAGTTTAGACATCTCTCAGAATCCATCCAAATTTTGCGCAGAGGGGTAGTTTCTGGCTCTGATCACGATTATCAACATCATTTTGCATGACACTACTTTTTCAATGACCAAATTCAACAATTTCATTCTGTTTTTTACAATAATTGCAGTGAATTCTACCGTACCTATTGAAATGGAGCGTCGTCGCAAAATGGATACCATATTCGTGTTCTGCACTTCAAATATCCTCACCATGAAAAATTTCAGCAAAATTGAATACTTTGGAAATTTGGGCTCACGTGAGTCCATTAGCATATCCACTGTTGGCAAAGTCGGGGTAGTGAGAATTATTCGAAATGCTTTCAATCTTTCAGAATATCTAATTATAGGTGGAAACAGTTATAAAACTGCATAGAATAGATTTTCATAGGAATACAGTAAGTGGAAGAAAATGCAAAAGCTCGGGCTCTGAGGGGAATTGAACCTCGGAGAATATCCATGAGAACCGAGACACTTACCACTACACCATACCCTACCTTGATCTGCTAGTTACCTGAATGTATGAGTACCACGAGTACTCACGTGCATTTGGAAAAAAAACGAGCGTAAATCCTTATGGAAGCGAGACAGGACCAAGATCACAATAGTTTTGGAATCAGCGCGTTGAGGTGCAGGTAGTGCACACCGCGCAACGGCACGCCTTTGGTGAAGAAGCGTTCCTTTGTAAATGGCAGTAGTAGTGAATGATCGGGCGCAATTCTGTATCTGCAGAGACCTATTTTTCGACGAGATTCTGCATGCAGGGTTATTTGGACTGCTGATAACGACTTCCGCACGCATTTTTCGGCAACGCCTCCTATATGGAGTTATGGTAAGTCAATGCAGAAACTCCGCATAACTGCACAGACAAGGTCATAACTTCTTCCGCAATGGCACTGAGCGCGACGCGAAAACATATTCAGGATCAGCATTTTTAACTTCACATAACGAGGCATATCTCATTCTGCAATGCCGCAGACATTTGGTATCCTCCCCTCGTTAGTCCGAACCTTAACATCACTGCCAACTTCTCTCGACACAAATGGTAGCTTTATTTATCTTGATTCTCCGCCTACGACATACACATAATGAACTCAACTCTTATCAAACTCGGAAGCTACTGCAGAAATTGGTTCAAAGTGACGACAAACTTAGCGGATCTGATCAGTAACATGAGTGTATCATAAAAATACAGCGGTAAGTACAGGGTGGTCCACACGAAGTGTGACGATAGAAAATCTATTCTCTTGAAGGATGAGTTAATTCCCTGAACCAAAGAGAATAGTGAGGGCTTAGAGTGGATCTTCCAGCAAGATTGGACACCTGCCCAGGCTACGAGGAAAACACTGCAATAGTGTGAGACCAATCTTCGGATTTCTGGACGAATGAAGTTTTGCTGTTAAACTCGCCCGATCTCAATACTTTGGGTTCTGTTATCTATTCAATTTTGGAGGAAAAAAGTCTGCTCTTTTAAATGCAAGTCACTGGATGTGCTGATAAGAGGGCATGAAGGCAAGGAGCGAAAGAAGTCCCCGCGCGTATTTTGTAAAATTTCCGGAAGAGATTAGACGCTTGTGTTGAAGCTGTTGGCGGTCATCTTGAACGTGATATGAGAGATCTTATGTAGAATTTCTTTACCTATTGAATGAAAGTAAATATTGCTTATTTGTATGGAGTGATGCAATGTTGTGGATAGTTTTTTGTGTCGCATTTCATGTGGACCACCCTGTATTCCATAAAGATAATTTTTTAGTTCAATGGCTGTTGGGCGCTGTTTTGTGAAACGCGTGACTATATTCATTTCAGCGCAGTACATACTTTGAGGTTGTTCTTTCTATGAGACAGTAAACTCGAAGGAATTGATAACACACCTTTTAGTACTTCTGACAGTCATCCACGTGACCAGTAACATGAATGTATCATAAAATACTTCGGCAAAACTCTCTTTACGAATAAATTTCTGAGTGAATACACACTTAGCCCCTATATTAGGTTGTCCCGAAAATGATGGTTTTGGAGTGCCCATTCCAAGGTGCGTAACTAAGCTCAAACTTAATCAACTATAATACGAGCGGTATCGCCTGATGAAACTTGATGAAACGCCTGATAATTCGCGTTTTTTTTTGTCGTTTCTCCATAACTCTTTTCAACCATTTTCAAAATGGAGCAGATATCCGTAATCAGGATGGTCCAATCTATCTGGTTCGAAATTATGGAAATTTTTGGTGATCAACCAGGAAAATCACTAAAGGATACAATTAGGACAGGCTCGCTGCATCCCAATTATATCCGCAGGTACTTTCCCTCAAAATGAGGTCTGTTAAACCCCCATCTTTGAGTACAGTCAAACCACTGCTCCATAAATCCATTTTTCAGGATGTGGACAAGGATTAAGACAAGAACGTTACCTCATGCGATTATTCTAGGATTTCCTTATGACTAGGGCTACAATTTCAACGATTTCAACCATTATTTTTACATTTTCAGCTTTCTGAGAGCAATACGATTCGTGGAGGACCTGAGAAAATGTTTTAGATTATTGCGGAAACATGTTGACCGCGATTGCGCTTTTAATCGCACAAACGTAAACAATTAAAGCAAAATTTTATATTTTATCCCGGAAAAATGATCCGCTCGATGCTGAAGTAGATTTTTCAAGGGAGGTAATCCTGAAACGCACTACTCATCACTTGGTAGGATTTTCAGATCTCTGCAATGATGGCAGCCGCATAATTTTTTTAATTAATTCATAATTGAATTCATAATTGATTCTGCAATTTCGATAAAGTCGCTATTATATGGAGGAAGTTTCCATTTTCCATAGCGAACTTGTACAAGTATTCAGTCCAATCATCCAGAGGATATCGATTTATTGACAATAAATCCATTTTAATTCGATCCCACTCTTATTTCCTTCAGCGTTCTACCCAGATCCCTGGCAGGCTATTTTCGCGGCCTCGATATCCTTCGATCGCTGGATCGCTGCGTCTCGCCACAGATGGATGCGCCCTGGGGTACTTTAGCAGCTCATGGATATGTCTACATTTGAAAAGATGAAGGAAACATTGAGAAATAAAAACTTGAAATAAAAACTAGGGGAATTTTATTCCATCAAGGATTTTTTTGAAATCCGATTTTTGCAGAGTTTTTATGGAATTTTGTCTTTAATTGTTGAATATGAGTTTTTTACGAATACGAGCTTTTCAACCGTAATTTTCACCGTTTTGAGTTGCATCACTACGAAAACTCGAACGAGAGTCTAAAATTAGAGATTATCTGTCACCTCGCTTCCCTGCCACAATTGACTCGATTTTTCAAGCGTGTTTCTGGTCGTTTCACGACACGGTGCACGAAAATTTGATCATATGACTCCTCGATCGAATAGTTCTCTGCATCATACAACTCTTTATCAATAATTATGCAAATTACTGTGAAAGACTCCTATTCATAAAATGCTTTGGGAGCAAGCTCGGAAAACTCTGAAAATTGGATTTTATATCAGATTCACAAATGAAACGAAATTCTCTCAATTTTCTACCAAATTTCCTTTCCTCAATATTCCCTTCATTCTTCAAATGTAGTGGCATCCATGAGTTGCTAATGTACCGCAGGAAGCATCCATCTTTACTTTTGCTGAGATGTCTAGGTTTGTTGCATATATTCAGATCTTCCTCAGCGATACAAACATTTTTATGAACTGTTTCGGAATTCTTGCGCTACCTACAGAACTCTGCTTTCGTTTCTAAAAAGTTTCATTATCATCACCTAGCCAAGTTGAAAACTAGCATCGTTCTGGAAGTGCTTTTCTATCACATCTTCAATGCGCTTACAACACGACTACCTGGCCAAATGCAGCGACAACACCAAATCTCGCTTTTCTCCTATTAGAGCCGAAAAAGAGTCCAAAAATGAAAAAAAATACAATAATCATGTTTTGCTTCATTGCGCAGTGTCGTCTGCAGAAATTACAGAAAAGGGTATTTGAGAAAGATTTCTCAATATTTAGAAACAGCAGGTCTTGTTTCATTCGAAGTTTGCGTACCTAGCTTCTAAAGTAATGGATTTCTGGACTTCCAAGAATTCATTACTAGGTTGTGGCCATTCATTTTGGGCCGAACTAATACTTCATCCTTTTCGGAATATGGGAACACTTGGAATTTGATAGAAATATACTGGAAACATTTCTCACACTTGAGGACCAGCCTAGAAATGAATTACGACAAAAAAGTATACAAATAAATATATATATATATATAATTTAAACTTTGAATAGTTCAACTTGTTTAGCATTCAGATAACAAATTGAGCTACTACAGTTCGCATCTCACAGATCTGTATCGGCTTTGATCGAAGCGCTTGCTGTAGTTTACATGTGACTTACGTATGTTATGGACTTAGTATAGTTCAATAAAGTCATATGTTTATGTTTTTCCAACAGAAAGCGTGGGATGATTTCATGTTATTCAACGCACTCATCATTTCTTGCAAAAGAAACAGCTCCGGAAAAAGGAGAACCTGCCTAGGACTTACGTAACGAACGGAAACGCAGATAACACCACCACTTGTGCAAATATGGAACGGCGAATACGAATTCGCCAATGACAAGCAATGTCGTAATAAACTAGTTCTGTAATGCAGCGATATCGCTGTTACCTTTCACGCCTAATCGTTCGTATTTTTTTCTGTTGTTTTGAAAACTAACCAACTTTAATGCAACAGAAATGAGAAATTATTAGACAGCAGTTTCAACAATGGATCCTCTTTGAAGAAATGAAAAAAAATCTTCATGCTCTGGTTTCTTTCTTTTTTTTTTGCTAGAAACGTTGCTAACCCTATTTCAGAACATGTTATCGTATCCGTAGTTTGCTTACACGACGTAGAATAAAAACCCCTTGTTCTTTTCTTCTTTTTATGACTTTCTGGCATTAAAAATGGCATCATTCGTCTTTATCAGAAGAAATCAAAAATTAGGCTTTGGAAAAACTGATCAGTGACTGTAAACCGGAACTTGGAAAGACAGCGACCAGCAAGGAAAACGGTGAGAACATTTCCACAGCAGAAATCCACGCGTGGCAACTGAACTCATGGTTGAATAGATCTTCAGGTCTGCTTCAGATCTGCTCAGAGTCTCTCTCTCCCTCCTTTCCCTCTCAGAACGCAGAAGTTTCGGCGTTGTCGCTTTCATCAGAGCCTAGCAAGTCAAAGCTAAATGTAAAATATAATACATTCTCCCATAATCACAACCACCCCACAAGTAATAACTCAACAGTAGAATAAATCCGAAATTTGAATCAGAGAGAAAATAAAATTAGAGAGGTGAATCCCATTGACGCTCACCTATTAGGTATGTGAAAAAGGTTCCGCCCTCTAGCGGTGAGTAGCTGTAATTTTAGTTATCCTTGCAAATGCTTTGTACAGGGTGGGCCAAAATTATGGGTACCGCCTGCGCGCTGTGAACTTGCTCATGTACTGGCAAGCTTCTTGATCTTCCTGCGATTTCCTAGATTTTTGCTATAGCCTTGATCTTCCACTTTCTGCTCATATCATTTCACCCGTTGGTTTTAACCATTCTCCAACTCTAGACCCATCTTTCTATCGGTATAACCTAGGATCACAACAATGTTTAGACATGCAAGGTTTGTAACCCTTCACAAAAGTGCAAGGACTTTATTCACAAAGTGGTACAATGTTGCGAAGCCCTGGTAACAAGATGCAGTAGTTTCACACGCGGAAAATACCGTTCCTCGGAAATTTATGCCAAAATCGCAAAGAAACTGATTGTGGTTTACGCATGCCTATGAGCCGTTTCAATCAAATGTCTTGTGAAACGAGCATTATCGAGCCAGCAATGAGGACAACTGTGAGGAAGCAATCGAAGAGGGACTTCTCAAATAAGAACAAGTATCACCCGGTCGTGGAGCCCACAAGAATGTCCGTGAATGGTGCTAGCAAAACTTTTTAAAAGCGCCAACTTCAATCGGTGGCCTACCAACTCCTTCGGCCTTCGCTCACTGGATTACTCTAACTGGGTGATTCCTAGACCAAATGCAAGCTAGGTACCACATATTGGCTATGGTGGGTTTTGGGGAGCTTTCCACGAAAATCCTAGAATAATAGTGACCACTACGTGAGTGCAGCAGACAACACCTACCTGGTAAGTCTGAAGGCTCTATATCGACATCGATAGAGTAGCATTCGGAATCAAATGTAGATTATTGTTGCTGTGAGAGTACCTAACATTCCCTCTTAGAGACCTCCCCGATATTATAGCATCTTCGTTCAGGAAGTTAAATTTGTCTGGTATCCATAATTTTGGCCCACCTTGTAAACGCTGCTTAGTTTTGTTGGTATGAAATCTGTCATTATTATTCAGTACACATTTGTTTTGATTTGCATCAACATCGTTGTGTTTTACAGCGATAATGACGTCGAACTTGAGCCAAGTAAGCATTATTTGTCGCAGTAACCCTACTGTAACCCTACAAAGATGGGGTTAGAGTACAAAATGGATGCGATATTCGTGATTAGCACCCCAAATGCCCCCCTCCTTGTACAAAGTTTCGGCGGAAATCTTTTTTTGAAAATTTTGGGGCTCCAATGTGGAGTGGTGCCTTTTTGGCATTTGACACAAAAGCCGTCAAGAATGCGCTTGAAGCACTCGGCTGGGATGTGCTACATCATGCAGCTTATTCACCATAATGTGCCCCGTCAAGCTACCATTTGTTTCGGTCGATGTCCCACAGACTTTCCAGTCTTCGGACGATTGGATTCCAAGCAGCGCTTCCAATCGTCCGAAGACGTCGAAAAATGGGTCTGGAATGGATCGAGTCGAAGCTTGAGGCCCCTTACCGCCAAGGCATCCGTATCCTCCCAGAAATATGGGACGAGGTTATAGACAACGATGGCCAATACTTTGTTCGATGCTTCTGCTTTGTTTCTTTTTCAATAACGACTCAATTTAGCTTAAAAACGGGAGGAAACTTTTTCAAATAAGTAATAGATAGGCATATAGTCGTAATGTACACGAAGAGCGGCAGAGACAACGAAGCAGTGACAATTCTAAATAGCATTAAAGGCAGCAGCCACGGAAAATTTCGTCTCCGATATTGTGGCGGAATATTAGATTTTTGAGTCTGAGGAGTATGGGTGAAGTGTTCAATCCTGCCAGAACTCATGCAGAAACGGTTCCCGGATGCTTCTGCCTTGGCAGGTTGGAGCAGCGCGGTTGAGTTACACGTACGGGATCGAACAAAAAAGTCGATAACGCTGCCATCTTTGCCACCTACTTTCTTTGCGAAATCGGATATTTGGCTAGTGAAGCAGTTTTCTTGGAATAGAAAGAGCATAAAAACACAGGAAATATGATGTTCATTACAAAAACATAACTAGGGAAAAAACAAAGTCATGTGATAATTTCGATACCCGAAATATTCGAGAAATAGCATGTTCTGAGTGAGAAAAAGGGTTTATAGAGGTAAATAGTAAGTGAATAGAAAGTAAATGGAGGAAAACTGAGGGAAACGGATCTCCCTCATAAGAGGGATCCCAGCCGGTTAGTCGCGAGGCTACGAGGGAAACAATGTAGTTTTGGTAGAAGTGAGTTACGAAAACGTTCATATTAAGGGTTGCCACTCGAAATCACTGCCCAATCAGCCTACAGCTGCTATTTTTCGCGCTCCAAGGACGATTTTTGAGCAGGGTTGTAGCATGAGAACTCGTTAAATTTACTGCTTAGTGATCCTGCTGATCCAGGTATCAGGTTGTTGCGAAAATAATTGCCGTTTTGGGATACTCTCAACTAAACGTTTCTGTTCATCCAATTTGATCGACTTCAGCCCAGCTTATGTGGCTGCCTTGTAGAGCTTTCTTTCCTCTTTCAAGTGCTGGTTGAATTTTCTGGCTAGCTCCTTCCTGAGGATTTTTATGAAGTCGCGAACAAATAATGAGCCAACGCGATTTTCGAGTGGTTATGTTTGATGACTTCAAACTCGTTCGGAGGGATGCGGTAATCTTATATTTGTTTTAGCTTAGAATCATCTTCCCATGGTCAGTGAGCTGGGAATTCGCGAAGTTCTCTTTTTACGATTTTAAACTCAAATATAACCATGGTAGTAGTCTCGGGATGTCGCTAGACGATCAAGCGTTGAGGACAGCCGTGGAACCTAAACCGGATCTTACCATCCTGACGATGAGAGTAGGAGTGGGCGCTCACTAT
>KN726428.1:4792-43665 GCA_000816745.1 Ancylostoma duodenale
TGATGGTTTTTTTTTTAAACGAAGACGGTTTCTCAAAAACGAAGGATGCTACTTTAGGGGGGAGCTGATACCACCTAGGCGCATTTCTTGGAGTTCACAGCGCATCGGAACTTCTTCAAACGAGAGAAATCTCCTGGAAAAGGTCCGGGCTTGGGAAAAACGCGCTCCAGTGACAATTTCTTACACCTGTCAGATCCTATAACAGTTTCAACGAGTTCTGGCGGGATCAAACAGTTCCGCACTGAGGTCGGTTTTTCGAGGATTTTAGCTTGAATTTGAGAAGAATTAGGCTGTCCTCGCTAAATGGTACGCATTTCTTGCTGGAACATCATTTGTCATCTTCACTAACGGCTATTTAAGTCACTTTTTAGTGCTACCTCCTTTTTTCTGAAAAAACCCCAGTATGCAGGTACTTAGTAGCCCATTTCGGAATCCGACTGGACTTAGTACTCCCCAACCGACACTGAGCACCTAGTGCTGTGCCCTGATCTGAGCACTCGCGGTAATACGTTAGCCCTCTTGAAAAGCGATGCTAACGCCCGATGGTCGGTTCTTACCACCGTCTGTACTCCGAAAATGAAGCAGTGAAATTAATGGAGTGCATGCATTGGGGCGAGCGCTTCTAGATCTGTGACGTGGCATTTTTCCTCTGCTTTCGTTAGCCTCTTGGACGGGAAATAAACGGGATGAATGTAACCATCGTCACTCTTTTGGACGAGAACGGCGCCTACTCATACTTCACTCGCATCCGAATAGATGTAGAATGGTTTAGTGCCGTTTTTGGGGCTCTGGATATTGGGCTGGGCCAATACTGGTGCACATGAAAGCGCCTGTTTCAATTTCTCGAAAGCTGACTCGTGGGCTTGTGCCCAATTGAATTTGCTCTTTGCGCTGGTTAGCTCATGAAGGGGTTTCGCGATATGAGAAAATCTCAAAGTGAACTTGCGGTAGTAACCCGCCAACCTCAGAAAGGTCCGTAGCTGTGCCAGATTTTCCGGCCGTGTGTAATCGAGTATGCGGGTTATCTTATCAGGGTCTGTCCGCACGCCATAGGCAACGATTATATGCCCAAGGAATGTGATCTTTGTGGCCAGAAGTTTGCATTTTTGCGGCTTTATCTTGAGCTTCGCTTTACTCAGTACTTCCAAAACCTTGGAGAGCACTTCATAGTGACGTTCTACCGTTTCAGTCGCGATGAGTATATCACCTATTTATACCGATACTTCGGGACCTAATAAGCCGCTTAGGACTGTTTCTATGAGGCGTTGGAAAACGGCTGGCGCTGTTGTAAGACCGAAAGGCACACGCAACTGGAATAATCCTGCCGTCGTGGTGAATGCGCTGATTTCTTTAGCTCGATCACTCGGAGGGACCTGCCAATAACCAGATGCTAAATCAAGAGAAGAAAAGAACTTCTTGAAAGCTAAGGTTCTGCAAGGTTACGCCCACAGCTGGTAAAGGGTTTGAGTCCTTTTTGGTTCTTTTGTTTATTTCCCTATAGCCAACGCACAGCCTGATAGAGCCGTCCTTGTCGACTAAAACGATTGATGATGCCCAGGGGGAACGGTTTTCTTCTATTATTTTCCTTTCCTTCAAGTCAGCGAGCAGATCGCTGACTTGGAGCCTTACTCCGTGAGGGACAGGCCTCGTTTTCTGGCAGATTGCCTCGCTCTCGAGTTCTATATCGCAGCAGATCATGTCAGTGTACTCCAGCTCTATTTCTGGCAGAGCGAATGTGCTACTATGCTTCACAATTATTTCCCGGATTTTGTTTTGCAAAGCATTTCCTCGCGATTTTTATACGGCACAGGCGTTTGATTACCATCATATCGCTGGGATTGTTTGCGGATTGTGGGTCGTACCATTTCTCGTCAGACTACTTGCCTAACGTCCCTCCTTTTTTTATTACCCACGGTTCTTCGGTTTTATTGAGTACAGATATTGGTGCTGTTCCCTGGGTTTTGCGGCATACCCCTGATGTTATATCCTTACGCTTTGACCAAAAGATGCACTCTGATCCACTGTAATCGCCGGCTAACTCTATAGTAGCAGAACCATTGGGTGGAATCACAACCCGTTCTCGCGTTTTGGCTAGTTTAAAGGTGTGTTCGCTATGAAGCTGGTTTCCCGCATCTCTCTGTGGGTTTCCCGCATCCCTTCGAGGTTGTGACGTGCTTGACCCTCCGTCTGGCATTTGCACTCGCACCCCAAGTGCGCCTAGGACATTCGTCCCAAGGAGTGAAACCTCATCGCTGCTTTGGTGAATGTGCATTTGCGCCTTTATTGAGAGACTGGCTACGAGTGTTACATCGGCCCCTATAATCATGTGGAATTGCATAGGGTTACCTGATGCGTCCACCATTCGATGCTCGTCTCCCTTGCCAATCATGTTAACTTTGCTATCCACGTGAATACCCTCGTTCCGTGCTCGAACCCTACTGGTACTATCTTAACAATGGAGCCTGTGTCCACAAGGGCTCTGGAGCGCATGCCGAAAATTTCCACGGCGCATATGCAAGGCTCTCCGTACGCTGTGGTGGCTATATCAGCATCCTCGTGGCTGCCCTGTATTGCTTTACACCAGTTATTCAAATGGATTGTGAAACTGCTGCCAGGTTGTGTGAGGTCATCTGTCCCCACCTCAGTGTTTGATGTTTGACAGGCTGAGTGGGATTCCAGCTTTTTCCGAGCCGGTATTTTCGGGCCTAGTCTCCTCGGACACTCCACTGCTATGTGCCCTTCTTCAGCGGACGAATAACATTTCGGAGTTCGCCTCTGACTAGTTTGTTGCTCAATGTGGCTAGGGGATGGATCGGCACTCCCACTGATATCCTTACTTGTAGGCCTACTGCTTACCCTAAAAAACCTGGGGTTGCGAAGATTTCGTCTTTTTGACCGAATATCGTCCAAGGGTTCGACCCTATTTCAAAATCAGACCCATCCTTGTCCAGAGTTCGCCCCAGTTTTTCTAGGTGAGCGCAGAATTCTACAACTGTCTCTTCACCCGCTTGGTCAAACGGTCCCTTTTCTCCTGTGCTTTTAGAAGCTCTGCAGGGGAACAGCGAGCATCTTCTAGCGCTTTAACGATACCCGCGCAAGAGCCCCTACGTATGGCTTCTGGCAAACTTTTCATGTGGCTCGAGCTACCCCATCCAGTAGACTGGTAAGGATGTCCCTACGGTCTTGGTCGGACCATATTGTTGGGTACCTAACCTCAAACAACGCTAAAAATTCTTTCAGGGATCCCTTACAGTTGTACCTAGGCATCTGGGGCGCCGCTTGTGTCTTGAGTACCTCCTTCATGACATCAACTATGTCAAGATGTGAAGCTCCGTGGCCCATACTTTGTGGTATACAAGTAGACTTACTTGAGCTCTGCTCTTGGGAAGATCCGTTCGACGAGCTCCTGGATGATCCCATGTAAATCTCGCTCAGGACCTTGCTTGCCCATCGTTCCTCGGCTGGGTAGGAAGTGTCACTATAGTCAAGCCATGCTGCAAAGGTTGTTCCACAACTACTCTCTTTGTAGATGCACCTTCTATATGTACTTGACATCCTCTCAGTAGCTTCCTTTATTCCTACCTGCCAAAGATTGTTCGTCATCCACTCCATGATGATCTGCGATTTCGTCCAGCTCCCTTTTGAGGTCGTCAACACGTTATTGCAATGCCACAATTTCCGCTTGTTTCTCACTCATTTGGCGTTCCCTACTCTCTATCTCCGGTAATATGTCCTCAAGGTTACAGCTAAACTTCTGCTTGACGACATTAAGTACACCGGCTTGGGTACTTGCCATATTGAGTAGTTGCTTAACCTCCGCGGGAGTCCCATTCAACTCACTCAAAAGTGCCTCCAGCGACGCAGTCTGCTGCGGGCTTCTAAAGGTTTCAGCCTGCACCGCCCTAACTTTGGCCTCTACCGCGCAAACCGCGTTGGAGACTGCACGGGAGATGTGCTCTTGAGCACTCATTCCTGTGAGAGGGTCAGCGCAGCAAACAAACCATGCCATTTTGCATTTCGAGATTTGGAAAAAGTTAATGACAGGCTGCCACGCACATTTCTTTTCTTCTCGAAAATCGACATATCAGTCAATGTGCACCAAAGTTCAGCCTAAAGCTCGCTCCCTTCACTATGATGCTTGATATGGTAGTAAAGCATCTCGTGGAAGGGGCTCCATTCGCTCTCCTGTATGATGACGATGTTGCGTTGATAATGGATTAAAAAATAAATCTTTTCCACAAGATCCAGAAATAGTAGATTGCTCCGGCAGAAGCAAGGCTGAAGCTTATTCTCGTGAAAACGGAAGTCATGAGCAGTATTGAGGAGCATGGCGATGTCTCAGATGCGACTGGCAAGACTTTCACGCAAGCGAAGGAATTCCAGCACTTGGAAAGCCTTTTGAGGGCCACGGACTTCTTTCACCAGAACGATCCCAGCAGATTTGCTGCGAGGCTACGTGGTCCGACCCTGAGTGGCGGATAGGGGGTTGATCGCGGACCAAATGCAACAATGCGCTTGCCCTGCGACGCAGGTCGATATAGGGATTGGACTCCTTAGTGCTGCAACGTTGGACTCGATTCGTCATGTGAGTGTGAACATGCACTCACACGTGTGGGTGTGTGCAAGTGCTTATTTGTAGGTTGTATTCTGCACATCGGGTCCTACCAAAAGCCCGCATTCTAACGACTGGGAAGCATATGAGAGGCGATTGGAGGCCGCTTCTAACAAATAAGTCCTTGTCTATGGAATTGACTCCCTCCCCTTTTGCGACTTCGCCGTCTGGCTTTGCAACAAGTCGGCCGATGAACACTGGGTCGTGTCAGAATAAAATCATGGTTGCGCTATTCAAGGAATTTCGAATAAGGCTAGGGCGTTCCCCAGAGGTGACGCGCTTCACCACTATAGTCCGGGTTTTGCGAAAAGTAGGCAAGGGCTATTGAAGGTCAAAAGGCCACTCGAAGGATTTATCCTAGCCAGGCAACACTAAGCATCCAGTTGACAGACGAACGCACCAACAACTTGTTATAGATATGTGCTCATTTCTGTTGTTCAACCCAGGGACACGTGCGAGAATCTACGCTTCAATCACTTTCCTAGCACGCAGCTCATGCTCGCGAATGGCACGGTACATGTCAAATGGTATCGCAAGGAGAGTTGCAAGAACACCATCCTACATACGCGCTTCGCCAGCCCAACAGCCGTGAAAAGAGCCATTGTTCGCAGTGTGTCGAAAACGGCTTTAAAAGTCTCCAGTGGTAAAGTGAGCGACAGATATCGCTAAGAATGGCAAACCAAATAATCGGCAGCAATGTTTACTCGCTGCTACCTAAGTGAGCGATAGAACTGACATCTGCAATTACAGGCAATCTTAACGAGTGTAGACTTACCCTATGGTTACCATTTATTTCCTACAGGGTCAGCGCCGCAATCGAACAGTGTCTGATCCAAGCGCATCTGCAAGATGTCGTCTTGATGAACATTCCAAACGTGAACATCAGTCCAAACGTGATCATCAGATGACAGCTAGTCCGAAACAGACTGTACGACAAGGCTTGCGTCTCACGAAACTGCGTCGTTTACCCTGAAGGAAAAATTGGTGATTGCGCTAAGTCAGGGGTTGTTTACCAAATAGAATGCATCACTTGCCATGTCACTTACATCGGTCGCTCTCTAAGTGTCCGCATAAGTGAACATCTGGCGAGCAAGAGACGGCAGAGCTTGATAAGTCCACTGGTAAAGCACAGAAAAGAAGACCACGACGATAATGACTTCAATGTAAGGTGCACCATTTTGGCGCACGAAACTGATATTTCGGCAAGAAAAGCACTTGAGGCGTTATGGATTCTTGCACGTGATCCTGGGTTGAACAGCAGAAATGGGCAGATGTCTATAACTAATGATCTGATGCCTTTCTTATCACCATGCAAGTTCTGAGATCGTCACGATACTGGTGTATGCCTTATAAGACCAGTGCTGCACGATACTGTATTCATTCGCCATCAATTGACGATCAGTCGCTGTCGCGGTGGCATCTTTGCTCCGCTGTATCGGTGGACACGTGGTGAGTTCGTCCGTCGACTGGATGTTTAGTGTTGTCTGGCTAGGATGAGTTGAATGAACAGGTGTGAGGAGGTGTTTGGTGGTTAAGAGGGTGAATAGATGAACTTGCACCACTTTCAGGCCTCTGAAGACGACGATGACTCGAAACATTAGGCCGTAATAAACGTGTCCTTTCAACAACCTGAGTGGCACAGAAGAAAATATCACATTTTACAGGGTGCGCCAAAATTACCTGTGCGTTGATTTTTCCTGTCTCAAATTGGGAAGCTTGAGCGAATCCAACAGCCATTTCATAAGTATGTTGGCTCAAGCCATTCCTACTGTAAACAACAGCTATTTTCAGAATTGGATTCTTCTAGCGTTCCGCACAGGCTTGAGAAAACTTCCCAGACACAGGCTAAAAATCGCTCACTATTCGCGGTGGGTCTCTGTCCCGTTCCTCATGGCTTTTCCTGCAATGGAATTAGGAGGAATCTGAATTCATGTACATAGTTGTTAAAGGCTAAGTCTCTTCTATTGAAATCATGTTATGAATCGGACCATAATTCTCTCATCACGGTGTGAACACGCATTTTATCTGATATACCGATTTCGCTGGTTTTCGCGGTCTAAAGCGTGTATTCCGCGAGTGGAAGTGGTGCAGATGATTGGTTTAGAATCTCTACTGCTCCACAAACCTTTCATCGGAATTCGGTTCCTAGTAAATGATTGAGTGCCATTTTACAGGGAGAAATTAGGTCCAGTGCGACCTGTATTACGTGATGTATTTTATCAATTTTCGCTCAAAAAGTTCGCCATCGTTACTTCTTCTATAGGCAATCTCACGGGCTTCTACTCGAATATTTTAGAGGGTGGGATGTGTACTATTAAGTAAAGGGAATTAGACTTGTTGATAATCGTCCTGAAAAAATCTAAGAAAAATCTTGTGAAATAAAACCTGCGACCAATGAGCTGCGCCTTTAGTAGAATTCTTCAAGTCTGTACCGGCGCAGATACAAGTAATTTGGAAAACAAACTGTTGTTTACAGTAGGAATAGCTTAGTTTAACATATTTGCGAAATGGCTCATAAATTGGTTCAACCATTCCTGTTTGGGACCAAAAAATGTACGTGCAGGTAATTTTGGCGCACCCTGTAAATAGAATTCTAGGATTCAGGTAACGAGGAATAACACTTCCAATTTCTTAAGTACTTGACTACTCGGGGAGGGTATATCATATCAATGAAAAAACAGGCGTTGCACAGCGGAGGGATTGCTGGGGAAGTTTTATTAGATCAGGTGTACACGGACGCGAAGAAGCGGCTCAAGTTCTCTTTCTCCAGGTCATTATGACTGACACGCCCCTCACTATCGACCAAAGCGTTAACGATTTTCTTTCTTTTCAAAATATTAGTGATGTGACCATATAAATTCTTCATATTAATTGAACTCGCAAGTTTCCGCTCCTTACAAGCTAGGAAACGCTCGAAGTGAATGTTGAAATTATTATAGGTAGCTTTATATTGGGCAGAATTGAATGGGTCTTCGCTTCTGATAGTAGAGGTTGCGTATATGTTTGAAGTAGTTCATAAAACTGGGCTTGACCCCTTTAAAAGGGTCGAAGCGCCTAACGAGATCAAACAAAATATTCGTAAACCTCTCATACACATCGTCGATAAACTCATAAGAGTCAAAAGCAGGGAGCCGTACGTACAAGTTCACCGGCAATCGACCTGCAATGGGCACGGGCGAAATCGTATTGTGGAATACTTCTACCGAAACTGAGCGAACGTTCAAGTGTAAAAGATACGATTCTATGGTCGGAACAGCCTAGCGGGGATAAAGGACATACTAAGAACTTTTTAGGATCCAGTATTACATCCAAGACAGAATTACAAGTAGGGAAATCCACAACCTGCTCTAGAGACAAAGACGGGGAAGATGTTTAAAAATTATTGCGCGCGGGCATTCTTAGACACCTTGTTTTTCCAATCAATATCTAAACTTAAGTCTCCCAGCATACAAACTTGAGTAGGGACGGAATTCAAATCAGAGAGGAGCTCCAAAAGCTGTGTATCATTATTTGCGTTATGATTTGGCGAACGGTAGACAAGCACAAAGCGACTCGACTCAAAATCTCCCTTGCTATAAAGATAGGCCAAAACACCTAAAACTCAAAAGTCTCCTTTACCGGCGTTCTTTTGGCGACCTTGTCTTTTGTTTTCGTTTACTTCGTATGGAACTCAAGTTACGGCCGAGTAAATATTTGGTTTTTCGGCCGAGTTGTGGACGCACAGGTAGGTTTTCAATCACCTACAGTAAAATTGAGAAAAAATGTTTTGCCTTGGTCTTCAATTCCATTTTCTGTCGAGGAGTTAGGCGGATGCGTCTGCTTCCAGACGCTACACTCAGCTCTCCAAAAGTGTCCATCTTCAAAAGCAAGCTCAAAAAAATCAATCTCCTCGAGACCTTGAATATTGAATAAGCCACTCCATGAAACCCTATATAGCTCATTTGCTCTGTTTTTAGGAGACTATACAAACAGGTTCGTTAAAATCCTTCGGATTACGCCTTTCGGGGAATGTCTGCTTCCATTTCACTGCTAATTCGCTTTACTATTCCTGGAGGGGGGTGCTTCACTCGGAAATGAGTATTTCTTTTTTGTCGTTTATGTACATGATGTTTACTAATACTCGTTCCGATTGATGTTTTCAATTACTAACCTATCTTCGTCTTCTAACTCACCTTGTTTTTGATTACCTAATCTAGTGATTTAGATAGTCTGTGCGAAATAAGGTAATAACTTTAGGCAACCTGAAGTGGTGTTTGCTTACCCACATAAATTGAATGACTCGCCTGCGTTTTTTACGCACTGTTTCAAGAGCATCTGTGGTAGTAGTTCTACTAATCCGGTCAAGTGTTCCTGCAGCTCTTTAAGGGGAGAGAGCCGGCGAGCATCCACCTAAGTTTACGCCTGGGGTTCGTACCAGATCAAAGAGTCGCCACCTGCGACCGCCCCAGAATGGATTGCCCAGTTGCGTTCTTAGGCTGAGATTATCTCAATGGTCTCGAACCTTATAACTGCAACACTTGTAGTCCCTAGAACTGGAAATCCTGCCAACAGTTGTTTTCTTAGTCACGTTTCACTACAGTTACAGCTGGCACCACTTCTTCAGTTGCATGCAGTAGTTGTTGGTCAAAATCAAACATAGTACATCTATTTCCATAGTAATGACTGGGACAAGACCGAGGTAGGAAGAGGGCGAATCACTTAATTTTACTTGGCTGTTTTCCCAATTCAGATCGCACCCCTTCAAACTAGTTTCATTTCCTGTTTGTTTATCAGCATTTATTTTGGTTAGTTTGTTAGTTTGTTTCTTTTTTTTAACATCCTGTTGTTTTACCTCCTTGTTTTTATGACTGTTTTATGGCACACCTGATGGTGTAATAAATAAATAAATAAATAAATAAATAAATAAATAAATAAATAAATAAAAATGGTTGAGGTTTATGTCCAGACATAGAGCGTCAGCAACAAGGTTTAGTGCATTGAACTCAATCTTCTTTACCTTAAACATCGAATGCACTTGGGCACTCACACCGCCACCTCTTCTTTTTGATCCGTCTTTTCGAAAAACATAGTGAGGCAAGTCGACAACAATCTCAGAGTCTGCGATATTACTATTGAGCCATGTCTCGTTCAAAAAGATAACATGTGGTTTAAACAAGGATAAAACGTAACGAAAGTTGAAAATTTTGTTCGTAATACTACGGGCATTAAGCAGCAAACTGGTGAAATTTATCAAACTAGGCGTGTTTAGGCGTTTTTTTTTATCCGTAGAACTACGAATGGCTGGAATATCGTTGACTCTTACAACCTTATTGTTATAAACGACAAAAACACGCTCACCATTATGACGTAATCTATAATATTTATTTCACGCACTCCAGCTCTGAGTTGCTAATCTTTCTTCCTCTCCTCGATTGATGATGTACACCTCCTTGAATTGAGGTAGAATCCGCAGAATTTGAGCCTTTTTCAACACGGCAAAGTAAGGTCTATAGCAAGAGGAGACGCACTTGACTAGACGTGGCCTATTATCGATTGGCCTACCTAATCCATAAGCCTCGACCCGGTGCACGTCTATACCAAGTGCGTCCAAAATCGCAAAAACCCTTTTATCACTGAAATTGGTGTGCTTAGAAAGTGGGGTATTAGTATCGCCATATCCGGTATTCCACAAATAACCACTGATCTCGATCACTTTTCAGCTTCCACAACCGCGCGCGGGTTAGGAATCAGGAGTGTAGTGTACAGTCCTCAAAAATTCTCGCCTCACGCCGAACCGCCCGTCTCCTGAACTGCGCCGCGTCAGCCATGCGGCGCGGCTCAGCAGATGGGCGGCAGCTGGACGCCGAAATTGCCGCTCGTTTCCGTTTCTTGTTACCATTCTTGGATATTGGTGACATTGTGTTCATTTTCACCTAAATGGATGTTTAGTTCGTAATGTTCGCGTCTCTTCGTCGCCTCCACCTCTAATTCTAAGATTTGCTCCATTGGTTTGATGTTCCTGAATAAATATCTTCTACGCAGCGGAGTCCTCAAGTCGGTACACCAATTTCGATGGTGTTAGTTAGTTTGTACTTCAGAGTTAGCATTAGGTTTTACTTAGGATCAGTGATCTTCTTTACATATTGTGGTTCCATTGCGTAGCAACGGTAACATCTTGCCTATTATTATCGTATGTTTCAAGAAGTGCTACCTCCTTTGAGCGTTAATATCAAGACCAGCACAAAGATGGGTACTTTTTTCTAAATCTTAGCTATTTAAAAGATCAAAATAATTGTTTACAAGAACTGCCACTTTCACTTGTCTTCGTTGCAAAGATCTTTTTAATAGCTTTGTCCTTAAAATTGTTGGGAGTCGTTTAACTATATCGGCAGGTTTCAATGTTGTGGGGTGTTTGCAATGCCTTTATTGAGTGATTTTAGTACAAAATAGATATTGCACCTCCGAATTTCAGGTTGACGTCTTTTGTAAAAAGAAACTAAGATTTGTGCATATCTTATGTTTGGCCTAAGAACTTCCGCAAGAGCAGTAGGTTGTCTTCTTATTGTTGCTGGATCTCCGCTGGGAGTGCACCCAGAAGATGCAGTTATAGGATTTTCGGGTGAGTTGTAAGATTTTTACCCCTAGATTGTGTCTGTTCACCCACGTAGTGTGCTATCCTCTTTTCAAAATTTGTTAATGCAGATATGGCTTCCAGAGTGTTTGTGTAGACACACAGACTGGCAGGACTTCATCGCGACAAACAGATACCACTTCCATCAAGACATCGAGCTATAATACGGACAAACAAACAACTCTACGTGAATTTGGGTTAAACGAGAGTATTTTGTGAGGCTATGTACTACATCGCACCGATAAGGATCTTGGGACGTTTTATCAACGAATGTTTCTGAAAAAGTGGATAACAACAGTGTAGAAAAGGGAGCAAACCTGTTCAGGTGTAGCATAGCGAGTATTTCCAACCAATATGGTCCTCGCATCCAAAAGCTTACATTTTAATTCATTGAATATAGACATTTCTAAAGGGCGAGTAGTGAGGAAAAACACGTCCTTAAAATGTGTTCGGTCTACTAAGAATTTGGAAAACGGATAAATGCAATGCGTAATTGATAGAACACAAATGAAGGAATTGATTGATGGAAGCAAAGATGAAGATCCTGTATAATCTAGATAAATACGAACCCCTGAGCAAAACCTCTCGGAAATTTTCTATCTGAAAATTGGTTCAAGACGACCATTTTCAGTGTGACCTCGATTTAAGACCGTCGAAAGTATGGATTCTCGGAGGCGTAACCTGGATTTTAGGTTGGTGCATACGAGGAAGTCAGAGAGTCTGCAACTGAAGAGGCTGAGATACCCAACCGCACAGTGAGTTGTGTTTGGGACTACTGTTATTTGCCCCAGTTTCATGTTTTTGATTCCAGACGAGTTGTTGCAAGAACTAATATTTATATGCGCTTTCATTCGTGGGGTTTATCCTTCCAAAGTAACCTCGGTTGTATCTTGGAAGTGTGACCTCGATTTAAGACCGTCGAAACTATGGACGTGACAGAGTCCACAACTGTGGAGAATGAAGTACCAAGCAATGTTGTGAGTCCAACTTATTTGCAAATACTGTGATTTACCTGTCTAACCTAGATTTTGCTTTTTAAAACTGTGTCTCCAGCCGCTGTTGTTGTGTTCGGTTGTCCTTTCATCACGGAAAAAGAACCCTTCTACAGCATTGTTGACTTGGAAGGCAATAATTGCATGCTCTTTCTATCCCTTAGCTTTTTCCTTCAAAGCAGTGATCGTGCTACACATTTTTGCTGCACTGCAAAAGTTCAATGCATGCCTATACAGCTTTATTTTTTTCCTCTTTAGTTAACATGAGCATGATTTTCTTTCATTTCTGTTATAGTTTGGTAATGGTTTGATAATGTCAAATTCTTGCTTACTTTCTTCTTTTTATGTATACAGAATGTATATGAAATTTTGAGTTATTATCACACAATTACCAGTTTGATTTCATTAATGATTATCTGTTATGGGCACCTAACGAGCTCGGTGATCGTCTACGGAGAATCACTTTGGAAATGCTCACTGCACCAACAGATGGATCGTACACGCTACTAATTCCTCGGGCCCCTTCTAAAGTTGTGGGATTACCGAGGTATGGGTGAAGAGCGAAGACTCTTATAAAGCGAGTGCGGCAGTTCTTCGAAGAGCTCAAACATCAACTGGGCGATGAATCACGTGGAACAATATTCAACAGTCCAGCCAAACTAACCGCTGTTGCTTGTGGAGTTTCAATGGGAAGCGTGATGAATTTGTCCATGAGCTCCTACCTCGGGCAAGAAAGTCTACGCAGTACCGGAACAAATATCTTAGAGAAGTTGCCATAAGAAATGCTGCGAAAGGTTGGGCGACACTGTGCGTCATCTGATCCACAACAGACTAAAAAAAAGCCGACGTCACATTGGATGAATTACACCAGGAGCTCCATGAACTGTACCCAAGTTTCCTGATGTCTCGCTCCACTCTGCACAGATTCATGAATGGGCTCGGGTTTTCCTACTGCATTAATAAGGGGCGGCAATGCGTTTTTGAGAGACCCGAACTCTAAAGGAAGAGGGCATCATATCTCAAAGATATCGCAGTGCACGGTCTCAAAATCGCTGCCTTATTTTTATACAGGGTGCTCCATAAGTTCTTGCACACCATATTTAGTACCACCACAGCAGCGGAATTGAACGAAATAGCATGACCTTTATGGCCGCACTAAATCAACTCAACAGTAACTCATATAAGTCAGCAGATCGAGATTATGTTGCCAATTGCTTTTGTAATAGCTCAAAGTCGAGTGGGAGGCGCACCCGTCGTGGCAGGGGGCAACGATGTCATCTTGCTACTGGAGCCACTCTTCAGGATCAGGGATGTGCGTAATTACGATTTACCATTTACAAATTACGATTTACGGCCATTTTTAGCGATTTTTTTACGATTTACGATTCACGAAAAATAGCCTAAATTTCGTAAAAAATCGTAAATAACTGCAAGAAACAAATCTCGTCGTAGCGCTCGTGCTTAGGGTGCAAATATGTATGATTTGTCTGTGTTTGCACTTTGAGGCAATACTAAGATTAATATCGCGTAGTTTTGCTCGTTTTTTTTCGGAGGTTTGTGGGTAGAAATTGAAGACCCTTAACTTTACACCGTTTATTTTGAGAATTCTTTCCCTGGCAATTAAGGCGCAAGGAGGTAGACCAAATTATAATCAGAGAGTGCAAGGTTAGAGAATAGGAAAAGCAGGGAACTGTGTCCCTTGGGAAACAGTAGTGAAGTTGCCGTGGAAAATGAGTGGGGTAATGCAGGGCTTTCCATTGCTTCCCAAACCTAGCTTACTTACAGTTAGATGGTATGCTTGACTGTCTTGTCTCGCGTGAGCATTCCGAACTGCAGTATCACTCCAGCTTTGTGACGTGGGGTCATCAAAGGCGAGATTGCTTCTAAAAACTCATGTTCCCGGATTCAATGCGGGTGGATCAGCAGGGTCCTATGGACTATCTGGCTACACTCTCCTGGATTACGCACGTGATGCTGTTGGCCTCAGCGCTCGCGAAAGTGCTCCAGCGCAGCTCAAAATAGAACGTTTTGAAAAAGTTCCTCCACTAACTTGAGGCATTGCTGAAGCAGCAGTGATCCAGCTGGCCTCATATACCCCTTGTGAAATAGCTCAGGAAATACACTTCAGTTTCCTATGAAACGCATCTGTCTCCCCATCAAATTTCCAAATGGAAATTTTTTTCCTATGGGAAGAGATGGTTGCATTGACTTCGCAGCTACGTGGAAGCGTTGAGGGCCCACATCTTCTATTTCAATTTTCCATTTTTTTCTCTTCCAGGCCTAATTCCGGGAAACGTAAAAGGAACGCTGAAACTGGCCATAAAACGGAAAGCGTAAAACGGAAAGCAAAAAATTCCGCACATTCCTGGTCGTAACCGATCATGCACCGCTTTGTTAGCTCTTTCACAGATCTGATTTTTCTAGTCAGTTAGCGAAGCATCAAGTTGCGATCATGAGTTATGAGGCCATAATTGACTGCAGACCAGAAAAAATGGAACACCGTTAGTGTTGGCCTGTCTACTAGACATCCCAATACCACGACAGTAGTTAACACACTAGACCAGTTGCCAACTCTTGAAGAAATATTACACAAGATCCTCCAAAATCAGCATCTGAGTGGCGTTCGGTTAACTTTGAGTCTTCTCTTCCAGTTAAGAAACATTAATGACCAATTAAACTTGGCACTCCCCTATAACTGAGCGCAGTCGCAGTTGCTTGACTTGACCCCCTTGTCAAAAGCACAGTCTTTGTCAGATCGAACTGAAATTCGCAGTCAATTCATTTGAAGGACTCCCAAATAGAACTGCATTGAAATTTTTGAAAAGGAACAACTCCTTGGTGGTGTTTCCGGAAACTTTTAACGGCCCTCGTATGTCTCGCAATTATGCGTGTGGTACTGTTCCGAAAAAGTCTCTCAAACATACCTGCTAACACAGAATCCACTGATATATGCCAGCCTTGCACATGATTGGTTTGTCAATAACCCTCTGCCGCAATTTCTGCCAACGAACTAATTTTTAAAAAAAACTTTTCTAAATGTCTCCAAAAATGAGTACCGCATTTGCTTAATCCCGAACAAAAACGGGATCAACATGAAGATTAAAACTTATTTTGAATGGTTGAATTGGATTTCAAAAATGCCGTGAAAACAGTATGTTAGACACGAATAATGGATTCTGAAGAAGGAAGTACCGCTCACTGAGGTGGAATGGTGACGGCGTCTGCTTTTGGGAGCTCCAAAGGATTGAGGGAAAAGCCATTGCAATTGAATATTAGCCGAAATTCTTGGAAGCTTTATCTGTGGTAGCCCAAGCGACACGCGCGGATCTGAACAGGAAAAAAGAATTGTCCTTCCATGTCAGCATGACCGCTCGAGCAGGTGTTCGGGCTCATAAAAAAACTTGTAGTAATTGAATTCCAAGTTCCACCTCATTCAACGATATTTCTGCATTTGCGTCCTCGTACCACTCCTGTTCCCCGCCAAGGACAAGATTCCGATCATAATACGAATTAATCGTGGTTCTGTCCGGTTATTCTGAGTACTCCAGAGAAATTTATTCTAGATAGAGAATAAAAAATTTAAAACAGAGCGGACCACTTGCGGTGAGCTTCGAGGGGGTTAGGTTATGAAATGCAATATTGAGTGCATTAGATTTGTTTTGTTTTCATTTTCATTCCGAAAACTTTTTGAACTGCCCTCTTATAAGAATTAGAGTCGCCCTGCTCTGCTCTGAAAGAAGTTACGGGCAGAAGATGATTTGTGAATACTTATGTCCGCCACTGTGTACATATATGTAAAATCTGTGAGGTCCAGCACTTTCCTTGTTGAAACGATATTTACCAGCTTGTTTCCTTCTTCTTATCATCTCCATCTCTAAACCAATTCTCCTCGCCTGAAAGACACATTTACTTTTATATACTATGTATATTAAATATAACACATGTTACATTATTGTGACAGTATTGGCAATTGCAATGATGCAAATCAATGAACGAACTAAGCGTAGTTATGGCTTCCTGCTGTTCGAGTTCCAAATTCACAGATGTTCCAAAAAAAAAACTGAGGTCAAATTATCGAATAATGAAGATTTGACAAAAATAATGGGAGAGGGAGTGAGAATTTGACAAGCAATGAACATCATCAAGTTCCTTTTAAGTTCCATTGAATTATGAAGCGAGAGAGCGGCTAGAAGTACTGGTATCGATCGTTGTAAGTAAGAGGCGTCGTCGTTCGTGGTATAGTTCGAGGTAAGCCGTAGCCAGCAGGTGCTGTAATCATTGTATCAGTATCGATAATAATGAAGGTGTTGCCAACTTTTACAAGACAAGGCGGATGAGTGGAATTACACTACAATGTAGAAATCTTTGAAAAGAAGTAAAGCTTCACACGATGATTTATTCAGCAAATAGTGTTGGACTTTTTTATTGGGTCATCAAGTAGGTTCCCGCGCTTTTTATGACTCGTTTGTATGCCCTGTCTTTTCTTGTGATGGGCCAAGTGTTCACTGCCACTTAAGAGTGCTTTCCCTTCCCAGCAAGCATATCCTCATCTTTTCAAACGAATAACGTGATTTTACCCAAGTTCAAAGCATCGGAAGTACAAGTGGCAGGCGTCGAAAATACTCACTTCTGACATCTGCGTTATTTTCTTTGGCCTCGCTCAAAAGGCAGATGATGCGGCACAAAACATTTGCGTCCTATACGTCCTGTACGCCACAGCTGACAAAACCGCTCGAATTTTGCTCACAATCAGATTGCCCTAGATGACGCAGAAAAAGCCAAGTGGGCGGAGCTCAGCCCGCAGTGGACGAGTTCTCCCAATCATTTCGCCATTTCTCCATACTCTTCGATCCATCATTGCGGTTCATCAAGGGCTAGCGAGAAAGAGCGGGAGTAGAGAAATCTTCTGCGCATCTCTTTTTTCGTGTAGCCTACCAAATGTAGAACCTACACACGCATAGCAAGAGGGTGTCTTCCTTTTGTCCAGATTCTGTCTGAAGTGCATTCGACGGAGAAGAAGTGGAGAAACGCTTCCCCGATTCCTGTATTACTTAGAACAGCCATCGAACAATCCGCTAACATCTAGTTCAAAGCAGCAGGACACTTCCATCTTAAGCACTATTTCATTTTTCCTTGAGAACACAGCTACCATCCAACTGACGGCTATGTCTCTTTGCTTCCATTAATTGCCTCAGCTCTATCCATCGCCTTAGTTCCTCTGGATGAACGAAATAATGCCGTACGTTCTGATCGACGTTCGATTTGCATAGAACGGACCATCCAGACATCATTCTATGCCATTTTAGAGTGCATACAACTCTTCTTTCCGTTGCTCAAGACCTATCCCTTACCCATTTTCCTTCACATCTAACTTGGTACCCAGCGTTATTGAAACTTTCATGCTCTACAATCATTTATTACAGCATACTATAGAATTAACTGTTATCTACGCCATCACTGAACTGCTTTCGTGTACCCCTCTTTCAAAAATACAGTCCGACGTTGATGTTGATGCCAGAGAAGTACTTTATGTATTTGGCGTCAAAGCCAGTCGTTGGGCACTCTTTAGAATGAGTAGGTGGCCAGAGATTTGCTAATTTCTCATCTTCTACTAAATAATTGAGAGAAGTGAGTAGTAGCAAACATTCTGTCCGAGGAAGCTCAATTGGAGGGAAACATAAAAGGCGGTAGGACTATGTGTGAGCAATTGATCGCCGTTTTCCAATACGTTCTGGTGTATAAGCCAAAATAGTGGAAACCTCTCAAAGTTGCATCATAGGTCGACAACGAGAGATGTTATGAACAAAGAGATTTTTGAACTTTTTGAAAATTCCTGTAAAAAATCGACGGAGGGGAGTAGCTTGCAGGATTTTTGAGCACATTCCCTAAGCTGTTAATGCAGAGTTGCTATCCCTGCCACTGAGGAAGCAATAGGTGATGGCTCTATTCGGGAATAGTTTCTCGAGCATTGTGAAGCTGCATCGAAGTTCACAGTCTGAGAGGAGATGAACATCCTGACATCGACGTGAAGTGTTCAGTTGCTGACAAGTGAGGCACCAACTCTGATGGTCATTTCTTATGGTGGTACACAATAAAGCCTCTCACTCACATGATTACAAACATGCACAGCATACAAAAACGTGAAGGATAGAGTAGGTTGTTTTAGAAGAGTTTATCGAGTCCTCACAGTTTTCACAAACGTAAGAAATAAACGCCAAGGTACTCACTGTATGATTGATTGCATGATTGCGTTTGGTCAACCCTGTAGAGTACTCGACGAGAAGGAGTTCCATAATAAGCATCTGATGGTACAACCTGGTGAGTTCTTGCCTGGAAACTTTAGTTTATGTTGAGATGTTTTTTTGGAAATTTAGTTTTCAAATATGTGTGTTGGTTTCACCCCAATGCTCTTTTTTTGTTATCACTTCCACTTTTGAGACTGTGCACTGATGCCTAGATAATATTCTATATGAGTTTAATTTGCTTCAAACTTCCATACAGAAGACTGAACAAAAGCCCCAATTCGAGGAAGGAAGCTTTCCTATGCCAGGAATGCAAAACTTCCAGAGTCATCTAATGTCAGAGATCACTCAACTGTAAAATATTGCTGAGGATGAAACGGCCACCATCAAATCTCGCATAATCTCTGAATTTTCCCAAATGCCAGCTAATCGAATTATAGGCAAAAAAGGGCATGACGAAGCGGTCGTGAATCTAATTTTCCAACGGAAAAAGCCATAAATGAAAATGCAAAAGTGTTGACCGGAACAGCATCTGAGCACTTGGAGAGGGTGCCTGAGGAACAAGAGGATAGCCATGACACCACCAACCGCCTGTTTGCTGCTCGTTAGAATATCTATACGATGAATACCACGAGAAGCTCTCATGTCTTCACAACTTTCTATTATTCTTATGTAAGATTTCAACCAGAGACAACCTGCCGAAAGAGCGAGAGACTTAACTTTTTCCTACTAAACCATCTACGCACACAAAACTTAGAGTGTGTACATGACCACCAATAATGGACATAACTCATTATAGCGAGCAGATTCACCAGATCTGAGAGCGGATTTGAGATCATCATCGTAGGTATCTCAGGGGGCGACGTTCTGCACTCACCTGCTCAGGGGGCTCATCAGACCAATTGGCTTTCTCGTGCTTTATACAGTCGGCATGAAAACCTTTCTGCGATGGAATCTTGACCATTGCGAAGTCATAACAGTAAGTGAGTATTTGGAGTAGGATGAGAAATGCCAATACCCATTCGGAGATTGTTGTTGCCAACCAATTCGCGTAAAACTGAAAAAAAAAAACGTCTAAATACCTGGTCAGAACACTGCGCGGCGAGACTCTCTCCCCTAGGGCCTTCTTGTTACCATGAGCCTTAGGGTACAGCGTAGTCTGTGCAAATGTCAGCGCATAGTTTTGCAAATGCAAAAGCAGCGGCTGAGCTCACCGGATCTCCCTTCTTGTGCCTCACTATCCCACTTGCTGGCACGTTCTCAGTTGGTTTCTTGCCGTCGATTTCTTTCACAAAAGGCGCAGCAAAAAGGCATGTTATGTCTGAAGCAGTTTTTGAAACCGCAAAGGGTTTTTGAAGGATGTGGCAGAATAGAAGAAAACTCACGGAAAACCAGCACAGCAACGGTCGTCAAAGCGAGGACGAGTCGAAAATTTGCGAGGTGTATCGACGTCATTCGTGGCCTAAAATTTGAGTTTTGCTGAACATCACTTCTTTGTGGAAGTACTCTCTTCATTATCCCCACCAGTCTTTATACATTTTCGTGAAATGAGACAGATTCTAGCTATATGGAGGCATTCTCTCAGTCTCGAAATATGAATGAAGTTATAGATAGAACTCATCCAAGATACACATGAAACTACACTCTCAAACTCCACCGCATCTTTCTAGTTTTCATCCAATTCTTTCATTATCGATAGAGTCACTCAACAGCGCTAAGCCGATTCTAGCCACAGCCACTTATCAGAGTTATTTATTAGTAGTGCTGTTACGCTACACCAAAAAGTGGGGTGTGGCATCCAGTTGAAGTCTGTGCAGATACATCACACTTACAATATGCCCCGAAAAGTTGGCGACGTACGGGCACATCCGCGCCAGCACTTTTTGAAACTCTTCTAACTACTCGGAGAGTTACAAGCTTTTGTGAGCAGGATCAGAAACCAGTCATTTTCAGTCCATACTGATATCAGTCTGCCAACAAACTGTGCAGGTGCTGCTACTGATTCGAAAGGAAAGGGAGGATTGAGTAAATTGGCTTTATATCATGAAAACAGACATCAAATGACCCTCCGCAAGTACCTATGTGGAAAACAAAAACAGAGGCAAACGCGCAGCCATAGTGCTTCATTTTCGTTAAGTCATTTCCATTTGACGTTTCCCACAACGGAAGAGGTTCTGCTACAGCTACTTTCATACGATTCATTTAACTCGACATGAGAATGTCATGAAATGCATGCAGAAGCTCTATTTCCTTTTTTTTTCTTTTTCTTTAACAAAGAAGTGATTCAAACGAACCTGAGCATGTAAGCCACCACTAATTGTGCAAAGAAGTAAACCTCGATACCAATGAAGTATAGGAGTGCTCCAATAGTATGAGTGACCAATTGCGGCCCTTCCTGAGAAAAAAAATCGGATTAGACTGCTGAGAAGCTGCTTATCAAATCTCCAAAGTAATAAATATTAAATTAAATAATAGAACAAATCAGCACTCAATCTCAACTGTTGACAAGTAGGAAGAATGCCAATGGGTTATCTACGGATTGTGATCGATAATGATCTAATACACAGACGGTTCTCTCTTAGGAGACAGTTTACTTTGTAAAAAGTAGTCTTGCTTGAAACAATTGATCTCATCGCTCCTAAGAGTGACTACTAAAATATCTTAGAAAATAAATAAAAACTTCGTACTAGTTCATTTTTAAGTGCTCGTTTTCACAAATATTCTTAAGCAATTTTTATTAATTAATTGATATATTTAATGTTAGGTAGGTGCGAAAGTTTTGTCGTTTTTTTTCACCAACTTTGTTTTCTCCACAACTTTACCTAGCAACAACCTTGACAAGCGGCATAATTTATATGCATAGTAGAGATCGCTGCTCAAATTATTAGCACGTTTCTGGCACCCTATGTTCAGTACGCGAGAAGCTGTGAAGCGGAAATACCGGTGACTGCCATTTTTGAGTAGCTATAATTGACAATTTTTTCTTCCTTACGTACACGGTCTGAAGGTGGGCAGTGTAGCACCCATATCGCAAAACTGATGAAGAGTGTGAAGGGTGGTAAACCATTCGCCAGCAAAGTTATCGGAATTTAGGGCAGGTTCTAAACGTAAATTATGGCAGATTTTTGATGCGCAGAAAATGGGCCTTTTTTCCACTTTGAGTGTTTATTTTTATTGAAACATGTTCGACTTTCTTGACCGAACAACAGCTATAGATAATGCCTAATGCACTGCTTTGTGGAGGCAGCACGGATTGGATCGTCTAGCAAGAATTCCAGAAGAAGCAAAGAAAATGCTTCAAAAAGTGCTTGTTTGCGTTCCTCTCAAATGGAAGCCATGTGGAATTGGTAGCGGTACCTAGGTTAAGTGAAGGGAAGGTGCTCCGAGCTGGATTGCTTGTGTTCTTATTGAAAAACCACTCGAAAAACGGAGAATTGAAATTGCGGTGTCTGCGAATTTTCGCATACTTCCCGCCAGTTGACACTCATTAAACCTATAATAAAGAAGAGCAGGATTTGCTCTACAAGTCCATAGATAGATATGGTCATGCACTTGTAAAGCAAAGTAAGCTCTTTTGTGAGGTACGTATAAGAGATGTCAGATGCAGATAGGAGCCTAGACACCGCGGTTTCAATTTTCCCGATTTTGAGGACGAAACTATCTTCTTTCTATCTGGCCACGGGTTCCTACTCAATATGCGAGCGGCTTCGCTATCGAGAAACGTAGATGAACACTTTCTGAAGTGTTTTTTAACCTATTTTAGTAAATGCTACTAGGTGATTCTTTCCAGGAGTTCTTAAAAACAATGCCGTCAACAATGTCTAAGGCTGGTATTTGTTACGAAAAGTCGCAAACGGTCTGCGAGAAAACGTTTGTAATGCTCAATGTTTTATTTTCTGCACAAGAACGGTCAGCCGAAATTTGGTTCGAGGATCTGGCTCAAATTCCGACAACTTTACGGGGTCTGGTTGAGTAGTCATCATATTCTCTAGCAAAGTTGCCGTATGGCTGCAAGCCTCTCCCCTCCCCCCCCCCCCCCTTCTCCAGCTCCAAAATCCTTTATTCCGCAATAACAAAACACAACGACACGAAAATGGTGATTTCATTGCTCTTCGCTTTGCAGTTTCCCGAGATCTGGGTGCAGGGTGCCAAGCATCGAAAAGCAATGGTCAGTGATAATCAAAGAGATCATATTGTCTACCCATCTATTAAAGTTATGGAAAAGAATAAAGTCAACACAAAAAATGCGCAGTTCTTTTGAAAGAAGGTAATATTTACGGAAAAGCATGGACGTGATCAAATTTATTCTTCGCGCCCTATGCTCTAAAATTTTAGAGAAGTATTCCAAAACGGTCATTCCGCAACCTCGACAAAGATTTTTGCTGCAGAACAAGAACTGAAATTCATCGTCAAATCTAAAGCGAACAAGGATGACTGATTAGAGTAGATTTCTCCATGATTTGTTAGCCAAGTTCGCATTACAAGGACCGAAACAAGAGTTCTTCGCTTGTTCTTTTGCACCATGTGATTGCTAATTACGGAATGAATACATCATGGTTTGTGCTTTCCTGCAGCTGAGAGCATAGTGCTTACAATGATGCATGTGATTATCTATAAAATATTTACATTGCTGTTGGCCGAAAATGTGGACGAGAAACACACCCGAAAATTACGCACCAACTCAAGAATAACTTCTCCAAAAACCTGGGCAAAAGTCATCTTCAATCTTTTAAGATGTAGCCTATCAAAAAGAGTTCCTAGTAACAAACATACGATGTCACTGCAGTATATTTGAAGACATTTTAGACACTCTCACATATGACTTGATCAACGCTCTCTTTCTGGGACTAAAACGACGTGATGCCCTTCCCTGTTAGTCATGTACTCACAGGCAGTGCTAGAGGAATTTCCAGGGCAAAAATTCGACGTGGCAAACTCCCTACCGCGTCAATTGTAGAATGGCAACGGAATGTAAATATGTGGTCATGAGCAGGGTGATTCATAAGAGATAGTGAGTAATGCTTATCATATCATAGCAAACAATACCACTCACCCCGAATGATCCATGTTTCTAGCTCTACATTATTGATGTCTCTTGTGGTCTTGGGAAAAACGCATAGTGCGGTATTTTAGGATGCGAAAGCAAAACTGCGTATTTCGCAGCATAAGTTAAGTAAGTGCTCAAGGCAAAGGTAACTCCTCGTATAACATTTATTTCATCGCAGATGTGCTCACGGGGCAAGAAATAGTATGAGTGTGAACACTGCTGAGTTCTTTCGCTGTTCTCAAAGAATGTCATTTTTTATTCCGACTAGGCGGCTTGAAATTCGGCAATACTCCCTTGAAACCAACCTCTTGTACCCCCACCAAGCCACACGTATGGCGTTATTTCTAAGAATCATCATTCATAGCACATCCGTGGTAACTCGAGTTTCAAGCAACAGCCAAATTTTGCCTGATCGTCCGTAAAACTATGTTTTTTGGCAGATCTACTATGATTATTAGGAAACTATGATGAG
The DNA here is from genome assembly GCA_000816745.1 of Ancylostoma duodenale. Classification (NCBI taxonomy): domain Eukaryota; kingdom Metazoa; phylum Nematoda; class Chromadorea; order Rhabditida; family Ancylostomatidae; genus Ancylostoma; species Ancylostoma duodenale. The sequence continues at coordinate 28,768 of KN726428.1, forward strand.
AATTTGGCGAAAAAACGTCTTCAACATCGGGGCAAATCTTCCCGGATACAGTTAGGTATTTGCGCACAGCTGTTTCCATGAGCAAACATACAATTCTCGGCTGAACAACGTATACAGGTTGTTTGCACAGATACGACAACAATGGCACACATACGTATCACCTATTTTAGGGACCGCCGTGACTGATGTAATACGCGGATGTTCTATAAGGATCGCTATCAAATTGATAGCTGATGTTGTAATAATTAACATTTGGATTCTAAATTGCTCCTAAGTAGCGGTAAGGAAATGAAGATAAGTACATCACCATTAGTCTCCTCTGAATACCAGATAACCAGCTTGCCCAAGGTGGATTGCAAAACAAGAGAAGAGATGTTCGAACAACAGGGGGGAGACGGAATAATGAAGAACAAAAGCACACCTGAAAATTTGCAACCATGGACACTCCAAGCGATGCGAGCAATCCAATCAGCATTGCTGCCATTGAAAACCATCTCCATTTTCCTATATCCTTGTCACATGTCCTCGAGTAGAACCACAGTCTGTGACGGTGGACGAGGTACACAGTAATTGCTACTAAAAGAAAGTCACTGAAGATACACGACTTCTTTTGTAAGAGTGAATTGTTTCTGCAGGCTTCAAACACGTGAATTTCCAAGATTACATTCGAATGAACCCTTCTTCTTCTTCATACTCGTCTAGGATTTGTGCCCCGTTAGACATAGGTTCGGTTTTTTTTTTCACAAACTAGGCACACACATACACATGTATACAAATCACTTGCCAAAACGATAAGTAATTACCAATTGTTCGCAGTGGAATGTTGCTTGGGTGACAATAAAAAACGATCTCGAGAATGGAAATCTGCGGGAAAATGATCAGGTATGGTTCAGAAATTAAAGTAGGGAATGTTGAGGTTCGGAGAAGAGCAAATGTAGTGGCACATAATGCTTCGGTAATCTACTAATCTCCACAAGCCACATAGATTTTTCCAGAAAAAATTCAACTGTGCAGAAAATTAGAAAATAATTTCCTCAAACAATCCGGCACCAAAAGAATTCGGTTGTATGGTCGAGAAGCTAGATATTCAGAGGCAAAAGAACCGCAGCACGATCTTTTCTGCAGCAGGCTTTTTAGACGGCTGCAGAAGGACAGCACAGGAATAGTCTCCTATCACTAGTGGACACAAGGACATTAGGGCCGGTAGTGAACCCCCTATGTCGCGACAGCCAAGATGCAAACGCGATGGCAGTAGGTTCACGACATTTGCGCGCACTTCGCGAGAATCTCGCGACATCGATGTTCGTTCCGTGAATCAATGTATATCGGCTGAACCTGATGTGAAGGTGGAACGTGCACACACGGCCTAGTGGTTTGCGTATTTGTTGCTAGAAAGAAAGCACTGCTGTGTTATGCGGGTTCGACTCTTGACCATTTCGAACCTTTTGCAAATATATAGGAAGACGGGTATCTAGTTTCTGAGGATTTTACATTACTACGTTTGTGTATACCTCTTCTTCAAATAAAACGTCCTCACAGATACGCTCCGGGAAGGTCTACTGGGCATAATTTCCAGCTAGGTACATCAGTTTGCTAAGATTTTTCAAACAGTTACAGCACCAGCATCTTAGCGGCTCTTCTAAGCTGCACATATCCCGAACCACTCCTAAGGAGTCTGAACTTTGCAGGAGGTCTTCCAATGCTTCGCTTATGCTTAAAAATTCTTGTTTAGAGTTCTTGTGGATTCTTCTACCAGATTGTTCAACACCCATTTCACAAATCCCCTCACAAGGTGAAAGGCTGCTTATGAGCGTTTTGTACCAGGTATTGATGTTTTTCTGAAATATCTTGAATTCTCGTTATCGTGTGCTTTCACATCGGACTGCATATCGAGATTACGACTGGACAAAACAAGCGAGGTGGACAAAGGTTTGGGGTTACGTAGAACAGCGATGTTTCAAAACACCTTCGTTCTGATCTTGGCCTACTAGTGACCTCTGTCGATGCCAGACCGTTGTCTTGTCAACGAACTGGGCGTTCACGAACTCCGTCCGGGTGGGTGACATTGCGCCTCGTTGGATCTCACAATATTTCTCTAACTTTTGCCGTCTGCGCCTCATGACCACGATGTCACGAACATGGTTCGTGACAACTGTCGCGAAGTAGCCATTGAACTTAGCTGCCAACTATGTCACGACACTAGCAAGAAAGAACGCGTGCACTATTATGCGAGGTTCATGAACCTCTCGCGACAAATGTTAACGAGACTGTCACTACGTGTTGGCAGCTCAGAGCTCGCGACATCGAGGGGTTTACTACCAGCCCAGGAAGTCACAAGTACGGCAGCAGCTATTCAAAAGGACCAAAGTTGGGCCATTCTGACTTTCTGCTGTGTGTTTCTGCAAATTTTCCCGAATACCACTATGTGCCCAAAATTGAAAACCCTGGAAGAAATACATTTGAGCTCATTGCTACTCGAGGTTTGAATGGGCAACTCATCTTTTGAAACTATCGGTAGTCATGCTCTAGAATTTCTTCAAATCTCTTAGTTCCTTACGCGGTGTATTACTGTTTTTTGTTGTCGAATTGCAGATGTGTCCGTGACAATCAAAGGTAGACATACAAATATATAATATAATGTATGTGAGCTAAATTATTTCTCGTGATTTCTATAGGCTGGGTACAAGACAGTGGCAGACGGGGGGGGGGGGGGGGCTCCCTCCCTCTCGAGAATGCGTCGGCGAATTTCCAAAATGACTTCATAGAATATATAAATAGATAGAACACATAGATAAAATTCTTGTGTAGGTTTATTTTTAAGCATTTACTTTCATTATTGTTTCAAAATATTTATCATTAGTCACTTAATGTTTTAATGTTCCAGTTGATTTTTATACTAATTTTATTTTCCGTCGGGGTCCCCAAAGCGGCGGAAACTTCACTTTTACCGCTCCCCTCCTCCGCCCTCCCGTCCACTTTCTCCGTCCGCCACTGGTACAGGATGTAACACGTTTGCTTCGAATTAGCGTGATAATCCATACGGAAAGGAATTGTACTCTGTTGCATCTATTTCAATATTGCCGACAGTGCGTGCATTGCCGATAGGTTCACGAAATTGAAACGAAGAGCAACCACTCTAAGCAGTTCTCGAAATCTCAACAAGTATTGCACCACACTCATTACATTTGCTCCATTCTTTGACTTCATTATCGCTGCAGGACGAATTCTCACATGCATTAGAGCATCAGCTGAAGAAAAGTTTTAGAACATTGAAATCTGTCATTCCTGAAAGCACTTAGAAACAACTTCATTGCTTGTAGCCATCGCGAATCCATGCTGTCTAAATTCATGCACTCATTTCTAACTTTTGCGTCTTGCATAGTGGAATATTAGACCTCAAATACCTCGGCCCTGTTTACTTGAAAAAGGTCATATTTTTATGTGTTGAACAGCAAAAAAAAACTGCTACCGCGTGTACACTTAATAATTCGATCGCTGCTCTGAAGCAACCAAGCATTCCGTCCCCAGGGGATCCGTACACAGTTATCACATTGATCTGGCAGGATGAAGCAATTTGTCCGGCGACTACCCCCCCGCAGGCGTTTATGCGACGCCATGCACATTCATAACGCTTCACACTTATGGAATCCGAACGCATGGTGGGGTATCATTAAAAAAAAGTACTGATCAATAATTTCTTCACTAGTCTACCATTTTTTGAACGAAAAAAAAAAACAGAGGCTCCACTCGCATATTGTCTAGCAGACAGTACGCTGGCAATAACAGCACAACCCCTCGTCCATAAATTCTATGTAGAACAAATTCCCCAAAACTTGATATGTCCAACCATTTGCATGGATTCACTTATTGCGATCCTTCATGATCATATTTACAAACCCAACTGGGCACGAAAATACCCAGACCCTGCACCCTACTGCTGTATCGACGTGCTTCGGGACACTCTGCATACCATTAGCAAAAGCGAAAATAGCACAATAACGCAGAAAGAGCAGAGACGAGTAGTCATAGAGTGCAGAAGCAGGAACGCAACAACCTGTTCTGTACCTCAATGCCCACCACAATTCAGTGAAAAGTATGCAGTTTTGCATTCGGTGGGCGGGAAAGGAGAGGAGGGAGTGGATCACTCAGGAGAGTGGACCACTCATACTTGATAATTTCTCTTTCGGTAATGACTAATGTTGAATGACTAATGGATGCAGCCGGAAAAGGGGCAAGTGGATCGAAACCAAATATACATGACTAGCTAACCAAATTGTGATGAGTTACGGCTGAAAACGACAGCAAAAAGAAGAGAGGCTGATCTCGGAAAAGTTAGGATTCGATAGGCAGGGAACTCTCACAAAAAAAAGGAGTGGCTGTGACTTATACTCTAGTGCACAAGAGACCGGCTGGCAGCGGCCTCCGATCGCCAGCGAGCCAGCCAGTCAACTACTCCATTTGTACAACCCCGAAGCTGTGTAGCAGTAGTTGGAATATTTGTTATAGACGAACGAGTTTAGTTGAAACGTGTAAAGACCACGTGCTATGGAAATCAACTCACGGAAAAATGCATGTGTGTTCAAAAGCTGCCCAAAAATGCTGCTTTCAGGCTGAATGGCACCACAGTCACTATAAATATCAGTATGGAATAGGAACAAAGAGCATTTAAAATGCTTCTATGGAGTAAGAAAGTAAGGATGTACCTAATGAATGGAAGCCAAGGATCAACGTGATCGTTTCCGACAGCAATACCATATCTAAACAGAAAAATAATAGCGTTCAGACTAAGTTCCCTATCGAATGTAAGTTTGACAGCTTTCTCCAAACGAAATTGCAAATTCAGTGAAAGACAGCCATGAGGGAAAGAACTGGCCAAAAAAAATTGTCCATTACAATTTATATTAGGCCACTTTTTCTCGTAAAATGTCGGAACGGAATGCAGTGTTATTCCCACCAAACTACGTATACATATTATCACAATTATCACAGCACTCTCACTTTGTACTATTCTTTTTTCACGGCCACGAACTTGCATAGGATTTCGTATTTGAAGTCTGCAAAGGTAATGCCTATTTTAACTGCTGAATATGCGCATATTAAGAACTTATTTTTCTCTCCCACTCTTCGAATATAAGGACTGTTCGATATGCTGATTGATGATTCATTACATACATACTTATGTTATTCACTACATACTTGGTTCCAAACTGCAGTGATTTTTTATGTCTGCCGTAGTCACAGTGTATGTACGAGTTTGGCGAAAAATGTGTCAGTCTGTGTTGTAACATGGCTCCCAGCACAGAATCATCAAAACCGTCCTCTCTCACACACAAAAATCACGTCGGCGTGAAAAACAGATGTTGTTTTCGTGTGTGTCTACAGGGTGACAACAAAGTCTTTGGCCAAAGACTTTATAGCAATTATTTCTTGCGCTTTGCCAGGAAACCCATGACTTTGTATTGTCATTAACTACCCCAATGTCTTGAACGCACATGCAAAATTTCATAACACATAGCTCTATTTGAACCTTGTATGATCTGCAAACATGAAACGAGGTGGAGATGGAAATGGCCGCAAGTAGAGTCTCGATGAGATCTTTTCCAGGAACTTCTTCTAATTGCCTCTCCAAATCACCAATTTTCTGCCCAATATTAAAGACGGTAGAAGCTTTCTATACTAGGGAAATCCGGGTGTAAACTTGTTTTATTGACCGGAAATGGTCAATAGACTGTCACCACCACTTTTTCATACTAGAATGCACAAAGCAGAGGGCAAAAGTGGGCAGAGCAAAATCAGGAGGGATATGTTATTTTTTAGGCTTGAGCACATCTGATAAAAATGAGGTGGGCTTTTGACCAAAGCTTTCCATCAACTTTCAAAAGAAAAAGCAACAGAATGTTGGTTCAGACTCTGTAGATCCTGATTTCTCCAAATCATTATATTTGCTTAATAACTATCGTGCTCCCTGAAACGGAGATCTCTGGACTTCTGAAGTGCAGTCCCTAAAGCGCAGAATATCAGCTAACTTTCGTTAAAATACCAGCTTCCTTGGCATAGACCTAACGAGAAAACGGGACCAGAAATGTTCGACTAACTTGCGGCCCTCGTGCGTTGCAGTAGCCAACGGTTTTGTCGACCCAACGAGGAAGCCAGACGAGATATCCAAAATCTAAGAGTGGATTCTTAAAGCCCATGAATTCCTTATAGCCCAAGTAAATTTCCAGACTGCTAGCCTATCTGATCCCAGTCTTACATTTCATTATATTTGGCCAAAGACTTTGTTGTCACCCTGTAGAATGTCAAACGATGTCCAAACACAACGTTTGTGTGGAGAAAAAAAACTAAGAGTTTCGGGATAATAGCGGTAGTGGATGGTTCGAAGCTCGAAGTGCGTTGAACTATAACTCAAGAATTACCTACGTATACCTACGTATGAGAACACCTGAACAGCGGAACAATGTGTCTTCCCTGGGGTGGGCGAACCTATGTTTATTAACCAAAAACACTAGTTTTCAGCATCAGAAGCCTAACAAGCTCCCATAGCTTTTCCTATGTTTGGGACCGAAAAAGGTGGGTAGTAAAGTGAGTAAGTAGGAGTTGAGAGTAAAGCGATTCGAGTAAAACGGTACTGATTCTGTCTGAATCACCGCCGTGTTTTGTCAACAAGGTAAATGAAAACATTGCAGAAATTCTAACATATAACCAACCCGATGAAAACGGCCAGTAGCGCGAACACAACAGAGAGCAGTGGAAAAATTGCGAGTTCGGCGAGCGCCATTTCTGACAGATAGTGCCACCCCACACCGTATCTTCAACGCCTATCTTGAGCACTCCTTAAATACACATGGAACACTCCTGTCAACAAATACCGTGTCCTCACAGCAGCACAACAGCTTGTACTGTTAGACTAGTAACATTCCACTTACATGCTTTTTAAGCAACGATTTCAGTACTTTCCGCGTCATAATCAGGGTCAAGCATCCGATGGGCAATTCCCAAATGGGGCGTCGCAGAGGGGTGGGGTGAAGTGGAGGGGGTCGTATTTGGGATAGGGCGTGTCGCACAGGACAGGGTAGGTAGACGCCCGAGCAATAAAAAAATATCAGGTCGTCAAGTATGAAATGTATTCTTATAAGTGAGAAGATTCTGAGTTTCGTTTCTCAAACAAGATGCTATCCAAGCAGGCGAAATATGCCCCACACCACCGCAACAGCCTTGCCATCCGAATGGTGGCTTGGTTGCGCCAATTTGTAGCTTATAAGCATGGGAAACTAGTGGTAATCAAGTGGCGAAGAGCTTTTCCAACATCATGTTGGAGACATTTTTACTAGCGAGAAATGTGCTAATTTCTGGAAAGAGTTGCGCTCAAGTAGAGTAATACTTGGCCAGTACAGTGTATGGCAGGTAGAGTTCCATCTCTGCTGCTCTGGCTTTAAGATGGCACGCACGGAGATTTTCGTCTCAAATAATTCAGCGTATTCTGATGGTACCGAAACTGCTAAACACCTCCACAAAGCTGAAACGTTTCGATAGCACCGAACCGCTCCTTTTGAAAGCTCATCGGTCGCTTATGTGCAACGAGTGTGGTCGAGTTGCACGGGCCATGGGATGAGGATCGAAATCAAAGCATCGATAAAGCCGCCCAATACTGGATCTTCGCACAATCAATTTTTTCTCGACTGCAGCCTTCATGCAATTTATCAAAACGGATATCATTGGAAAATGTGTATCAATAGACAAAAGTGTTAGTCGGCAATTCGGAGTATTTGGAAATTGGTATCTTGATAAAAAAAAAACTGGATGCAGCAATAGTCAAACAAATACGAATACCATGAAATGCTTATAAGTAAAGATCGCAAGGATCGCGGGTTACAAATACAACGGAAAATACGGAAAAACCACCGAAAGGACCTATGCTTGGAAAAATGTGCGGTGACTTTCACAAAGACTGCAGCAAAACAGCTGATCCTACTGCGCTCGGCGCAACAGAAGAAACGCACGAAACGCGCGATGACTCGTCCGAAGTGATCGCCATCACGCAAAAACACTTGTTAAACAGTTAAACGCAGGGCGTTTCTTCTGCTTGCCTTGTACGAGAACTACCCGGATTGTGCTAAAATTCCTCGAGAAGTGAAAATCTAAGAGGCGAATGTTTCCGTGGGTGCTGCCCTTAAGCAGCGTGGGTCCTTCAAAAAGGTCAAGAATTAGCATTAATTTGCAAGGGTCAAACTGGGAAAAATGAGTTTATCGACCCACCTTAGTTTGTCGTATTGCGTCCAATACCCGTCAAACCTCGCTACTCATGTAGGCCAAGTCCGACACCCATCCACTTCCTCCAAACTTTTCAACTCATCATCATCCAGGTTATTATAAGGTTCACTTCGCAGCTTCATGTCGCCTGAGGAGGACTTGCCAAACAAACATTACTCAGTGCATTTACTAGCTAGATGTCTCCTTAACACAGCACTGATTTTTCCAGCTTTCTCTGCCCTAATGGCTCTATGTTGAAGCCATTCCAAAATGATACTATTTCTGACACTTGAGTAGCCCCGCAAAGTATGCTTTTAAACAGAAAATTGGAAGCCGAATAAAAACCAACGAAATGATCTCGGAAGATGAGAGATGTACCTTCACAACAAAAAAAAATATGGAAGTGATCTAGTAAAGCTTTAAAGATAGCGGCTGTCAAACTAACCGTTTACAAAATCTGTGACATTACAACTTGACGACCTAATACGTAACAAACCACGCAGCCTCTGGAAAAAAGTGTGAAACATGGTTGATTGAAAGTTCATGAGAGGGACGGCGATAGACTCGTCTGAGGGTTTAAAAGTAGAGCGAGTTTAACGCAATGCAACGTTTCCGATATTGAGGAATAGCATTTCTCACGATCATGAAGAATCACTAGCTTTGTCGCATTTCAGAATTTCATCTTTCAAGGCCTTCATGTGTACTTGAGAGCTCGATGGGAAATTTTCCGAACTTCCACCCCTCTAAGAAAAAATGTCTATCTAAATAACACCAGAAGAAAAGAACCTCAAACCAAGGAAGCCAGGAATTAGAAGAGCTGTATGGTTTTCTCTTATAGAACTAAAGGAACTAAAGTTTGATTGTAAGCAAACCGCCCATTGAGCTCAGATAAAGTGAGGACATCAAAGTTTCACGGAGTGTCGAAATCGAGTGAATCCGTCTCGGAAGTGAAACAAATGTTATTCGCCAATGGCATGAAAGCCATCTCTAGACATTTTAGAGAATTCCTCATTGAATAGCAGAATATGGCTCCAAGAAGTTTCCGCGTTCTCCAACAATTCATACGACTAATCGTTGAGAAATCCACCAAGTTTTTCGTCAATTTCCCATCGAGCTACCAAAACATTTAGAAGCCTAGAGAAATCAAATTTCGCGATAAAACAGAGGTACTAATTCTCCATAAACCTGCAAAAATGTATTCTCTGACATAGAGTGCGACCATTGCTGTTCTGCGTCAAACTCATCCCACATTTCAGTACACCAACGGACACTGCCGCAATCTTCCCGTATGAACTGTCTATTCTTTCGGCGAAATTCTAAGTTACATGCACCGTTTTTTTTTTTGAGTTACACTCAATTTCGTCATCATTCTGGACTTTGAAGAATTCTCGCTGGCAACGAGATCAAACTCTTGATTCTCCAGGCTTGATCGTCCTGTTGTGCCTTACTGGGCTAGTGAGCGTTCCTATGAAAACATGTACACTATATCGATTGGTTTGCTTTCCAATACAGCATATTTATTCACCATCTAGGAACATTTTTCAAGGATCAGTCTTTTTTTTATTGCGAAATTGTATCGTAGTTATCTGATGAGACATTACGTCAAAAGTGTTGTACTGAGGCAGTAACTGAAAGAGAGCGGGTAAGTGAGATTAGGGGACGTGGGGGAGGAGGTCGCAAAGAGGCGGAGATCGAAGTGGGGGGGGGGGGGTCGTATAGGAAGTCGGTTTTTTCCCTCTTGACCCTGATCATAATCCACCGTCAAGCTGAGAGTATGCGAGCTATTTGTATTGAGTACGTAATGGTGTTTGCAAGGGTGCCTCCGAAAAGTACACATTCACGCGATAAAAGTACAAGACTGGTATGCGATTACTTGAACAGCTCGTGACAGTCATTCTCAAAACTTGTTCTTACTTTTGTACAAGTATAATGCGTGAAAATAAAGAAGACAACCAGTATACCACAATACAATTCGAGGGTAGTAAGGAAACCATATGTGGGGTCAAGCTTTCCTAGGTACAAAGGTTTGATTTCAGAGTTTCCAGATAAAGATGCGCTTCAATCCTTGTAAGGGATGGATACGCCATCAGTGTGGCCATTCGTAGCAATTCGCTCATTGTCTTATCCAGCCCACGGCGATGATCTCAAATCGGTTTTCAATATCGGCCAGTCTCCCGTCTGTGATTATTTGTGCCCATTTTTGGTCTTCATCTAGAAATCCTGTCTACATAATGAAGGTGGATGGGTTCGTGAGACAAAGGCAAGTCTCTCGTACTTCAGGCATGTATTCACTAGTTTTAGAAATGTTGAAGAATGACAATTGTAGAAAAGTGGGAGTTTCTCACTATGCTCACTATCTGAATGTTTCAGCTGAGGAATATTAGTGAAGCGGTTGGATGAAGGTAAGTCGCTAGTCACTGGTGCAGATTCTCAAGAGTTTGAATCCTGCTTCGACACTCTACTTTGCATTTTTCATTCGTTGCTCGTTTCCCCTTGAAAAGCTTCTTTCAGATTATTGAAATAATATGCTTTGAATGTTTGGGAGCATTTGGAAAAATTCTCACTACACCGATGTTCAGGAACGCTTAGATCGCTTGAATGCTTGCATGGCTATGTATATGAAAATTGAATTTCAATAATGTATGGGCATGAAATGGTGATGAAATATTCCAAATAAGTCGGAGTTTAGCAGTTTCTGACAAATAGAACAGGCAGAGAAGAAAACCTCGTCGCATTTGTTGTTTTATAAACATTGAACATCGAACTGAAGAAGAAAAATACTTGGTTGGATTAACAATTTCACTCGGATGACAGAATATGGAAATTCTTAACCGACTAGCTGAATATTCTAACGTAAATCTAGCTGAACCCGTAACTGGAATCGAATTTTCCTTCGTTCCGGGCGTGAATGGTAGCAGCGAACATGGGTATTGTAGAAAAATCTTCTTCAATTCTTTTTCTCGTTGTAACAAACTCCGGTTTTCTGACCACTTTGTATTATAGTTCAGCAGAAGTCAAACATGTGAGTATCTGTCTGAAGAACGATAGAATCATTGCGCTACGTGTACTCCTTGAAGACTAATATCAGCTCTTGCACAGGAGCACCGAAACGAACATAAATCATCGTAGTGAAAGGATTGGCTAATTTTGAAAACGGGTTTGAGATCAGCGCCGCAATATGCATAAAGCAATTAACCACATTCCTGTATAATCTCTTTGAAAGCCTATCCCAGTCAGTAATGGGTATCGAACATCTGCGGAACCACATTTGATGTCTTTATGAAATTATCAACGATCCATTGTGATAAAAGGTGGCAAGTTTGAATGCCATCAGGAAAATGTTCCGCGAAATAGTGGAGCCAGCATGATTACCTTTCGTCTTGATTCTCTCCAAAACTACCATCATTTCATTGACAACATGTGACTGAGCTATCTAATCGGTCTACAGCTATGCATCCTAACTTCCAGCACAAAATCTGAAGTACTAGTATTGTGAATAATTCAATGACTATCGACGTTTTTAACAGTCTTATAATTAGTCCACTGTTATAATAGCTCAAATAATCGACCAGAATTTCATTCCTGTAAATAAAGGTGAAGTCTGAGATGACGTTGCACCTTCTCGGACCCTTATATTTCGGCAACTCAAAAGAGTTCGCTGTTCATGGAGGGAAGATATGTGCGACTGCGTGAATTCGCCTACGATCCCTGACATTTGGAGAGAACTCCACGATTTGGAGGACCTCAAGTGGGCATGGTAATGCACAGTAACTTCCAATCAGTTTACTGCTCGGCTACACACAATCGAGGATTTGGTGCAGGACTCGGTGACGGCGTCGTTTTTTTTTTTCTTCGTTCAGTACGAGCTCACTCTTTGCCTGTGCCTCGTGCTGAGCGGTCGCGCACACGTCTCCTCTCCACCGGCACGTGAAATCCTCATCCAACCACTCGATACTACTCTCTTACTAAGGACCACTAATTTCCTGCCGCATGTCTACTAAAGTGTCGGATCATGAGCACCCAAGTAGCAAGTTGAAAGTTCGAGTTCGGTTCTGCCACCTTCAAAGTTAAGTTTTGAGTTTTGCTGATGCTCTGAACAATCAATCTGGTTATTGATTTGGTCAAAGCGACTGATCATCGTTGTGCTATGTCTACTCCGCTGGATCTGACATCTATTCAGGCTCGTCACAAACCTCAGAAGAGGCAATGCGTTGATGAAATCCTTCACCAACCCAGACGGAACTAGAGCTACGGGGAGGGGGGGGGGGGTGCCATTCTCAAAGATGAATTCTTACCACAGCGTGTCAAGAAGTTCACCTTTTCCTTGCTTGACGACAGGAAACAGTTGCTACAAATGATTGACCAGTATCGTAGGTTGTCCGACGACGTAGATACCTTGAAGTCTGAATGTACTAGCTTAAGATCTGCCTTTTCTAACAACCTTAATCAGTCTCCTAATGCAGCCTCTCAGGTTGTTTTCAACTCTCAGGATAAACAGCATTTTGCTGATAATGTCTCCTCTCGGACTTTTGATTATGTTGAACGTTCTCGTTCACTACTAGTAATTCGAGTGCCCGGAAGCACAGCGGAGCAATCTTCCGCTAAGGTTGCCCATGATCTAGGTGCCGTGCACGATATCATGCACTTTTTGGAGGTGGATTGCTACTCTATGGCTATGTTTAGAATGGGACGACCCAACAGCAACTACCTCGGGCCTCTGAAGGCTCTGCTGCCCTCCTCATTCTTTGTGAGACAGACGCTTGGACGGGCATCACGGCTAAGGAACTTTAAAGTCTCGGGGATTTTTCTTAGGCCCTCCCTCATAAAAGAGGAGAGAGACCAACGCAGATCCGATCGCATGGCTTGTCGCGGCGCTCAGGTCTCACCATACATCCTGCATACTGCATCTGCTCTTGTAGTTACCCAAAACTCTAACAATTTTGCTGAGTCCATGCATCAATCGAGCTGCTCAAATAAGTAAAATGTCAGCGGTCTGCTGAATCCCCGCTTACTCGGTGTGAATTCTTCCGGTGTGACCGATTACGGATTAAGGGAGGGGGGGGGGGGTCGCTCCCCCTTCCTAGGCATACGCTTTCTCCTGTTGTGGTCTTTTCGGAGTTAGTGTCTGAGGCCTATGAATCACTTTGTTGCGAAATACGTTTGAAAAATGACACTGTCCGTGTCACACTTGTGCACAAATCCCAGAATGTCCTAGAAGTATGATCGAACAAATGTTGAAATGTATCAGTGACCTTATTTCATGTAATGGGCTCTGTCTCATTGTTGAGGATTTCAACCTCCCTGATATCAACTGGGAGTCCCACCCGCGACTAACTTGCACTAGTTCTACTTCTCGGCAGTTCTTGCAACTCTGCAAAACTCATGGTCTTACACACGTTGTCACTGAGGTTGGCGACGAGCCTGAATAGATATCGGAGCCAGCGGAGTAGACCTAGCACAACGATAATCAGTCGCTTTGACCAAATCAACAATCCTTCAAGTCTTCAGGAACTCTATAATTTCATGAGATTATCAACGACTAATCGATGATCCTTGTTGTATCTATTCTCATTACTCCTGATAGACCTGATGTAGAGGGGGCGGGGCTGATCTGTTTTATGATAGAAATACTAATTGCTAGTCAGAATGATGTCGTAAGCCGTAATAGGCATTCATTACTCACTACTCTCGCTTTACTCCTTCTTTCCTCTACAGTAATAAATATATTATTCACTGAACCACCACATTTACTGCGTGTTCGGACACTATTAGTCCAAGAGCCTAAGACTCCACCATGAGCGACATAAGTCGCAACATTTTTGGTGCATCGGCTAAAATGAAGCCATTTCTCCCGCGTCAAAGCCAGGAGAAGGGACTCGCTCACATTTGAGCAATTCCGCGGCCCACGTAAAACTTTGGGCTGCGCTGCTTTAGAAATACATACATCTCTTCGCACCTTCCTTCCCACATCCCTGCTCTGCCAGCGGCAACGCCCGAAACCACCATCCTTTTGCGCTGCACCAGAGAATAGCCAACGTCGCCTGTCACAGCAACGTCAGATAAGCTTTAAATAAGATTAGTACTCAAAACTTAATTAATAGATTGCTTGTTAAATTATGAAACACCAGAAAATTCATTTTATTATACCGTACGGCGGGCATTTTACCGTTTACCGATTATTCACCAATTATTCGGACAACACTACCTGATCCCAATTATCCGATGAGCCTGCCACCTTATAGTACTCGCTTACGCGAATTAGGTCTTAAAAGTTTACGATACAGACGTGTTTTTGCCGATATCTGCTTTGCCTACAAGATACTGAAGGGTAAGACTCGTCTTTCGCCGTTCAGGTACTGGTTTTTCAAACCTATTCATCCTCGTAGGCCTAGTCTGAATGTTTCGATGCTTAGGTGCGGCAACAATCGTGCGACTATCTCAGTAAATTCTTTTTTCGCTCGGACCTCTAGTTGGATGAATATGCTTCCGCTATCTTTCTTTCAGTTGGATTCTATTTCTAAATTTAAGAAAGCACCTACACAAGTGGACCTACTAACTACTGTTAATGTTCGTGATGTTTGTTCGGATCCATGTTACTAACATCTAGTTCAATCAGAGTGTTTTTTTTTTGCAAGAGAACTCGCTCCT
>KN726429.1:26515-49163 GCA_000816745.1 Ancylostoma duodenale
CTTCAGGGCTAGGACTCATCAACGCACAACCAAGCGAAACCAGGTTAGCAAACCAACTTTAACATCCTGTGTCTCCTAACATTAGGTACTCTACAGCCTAACCAGTCGCATTGACAAAGTTTGGTTTATGTGGTTAGCGTTTCATGAATCCTAGCCCAAAATGTATGCAAGAACCGGATGGAGTAACACTTAGGCTGTGTGGGGGATAGGGGGGAAGGCACCGTAGTACATCCCAGCCTCGGCGAGCTACATGGGGTCGGACGTTGTCGTGGAAAATGCTAATCTCCACCCTTTTTCGTCGCTCTTTCCTCAGATGGCGACTGCTAGCGCTGAAAGCTACCGTATGTAGGCGTGAGCTTTGACTGTTTGCCCTAAATCCAGCGCTTCCAGTCCCTCCAGCATCACAGCAAGACCACTGCCCTGCTATTTCCCAGGCATTACGAGTGTACTATGTATGCGTTTTAATGTTTCAATTTCACTTTCCAGTTCAATGTCAAACAAAGGAAAGAATTGTCCAAAAAAAAACTTTGTTTTCCTTACCTAATCAGATTTTCAGCTGCTTCTATTTTCTTTTCATTTCCACCCCACATTTTCTCATCAGTTCACAAAGTGCTAATCCACCTAACAAAAAATGACATTTTTGCGCTGTGTTCTCCTTTTAATTATTGAAACAATTAACACCAGTGATTTGAACTTTTTTCCAGTTTCTTGTAGTGGAAAACCGGTGCTTGGCTACCTGTGAATCTTTGAATTATCTCCCTTTCCCTTCAAAAATACAGAAAGTGGATATTGTTCCCACTTTTCCAACAGAGGGTGGAGTGCAGTCAGCTGAAGACAAACTCGTCTCTCATGTTTCCTTTTGTTCATGAGCTTTTGGGACTATTTGAGTATTTTGGTGGCAAAAATATGGGTAATATTTTGTTAAAGGCAACAACATTGGATTTTATAATTTTTCTCCTTAGTTGACTAAACCAACGTAGGTCGAGGCAGCTACGTATTTTCCAGCGTGCGATTGTGTGAATGATAGGATACCCATACCGTGACCCTCTTCCCCTAGGTTTATGTGCTTGTACTGGGGGATGGGTGGTGTTGTCCTTCTAGGAGAATAACAAATTGAGGAACTTCTGGTTAATTTCCTCGAATTCCCTCTGCTCATTTTGGATGTATATGTTTTGCCGAAGCGCTAACCGTTCCATGCTTGCCCTTGTCCGACTGATTACTACTACGAGACGCATTCCACGCCTCGACACATACGCACACACCTCGAAGTGTTCGTCGCTGTCAATCCAACCCAGCCACTCTATGTCAGTTTCCTGATGATGTGTTGCGCGCGGTTTGATTGGCAGGCGTAATTCCGAGCCGCTTCTGGACGACGTTGTCCAGAAATCTCCCAGCGCCGGTCATCCGTACGCCTCCCGCAGCCGTCTGCTTTCACACTCTCCGCCTTGTTTACGTATTCGTTTGTTTGTTCATTTGCACCGCCGCTTCTGGTAGCGAGGTAACTTGATTTGGCGTTTTCCGGCTCGCTTACGCGCATTTCCTTGAATGGGCCGGAGAACAGGGGCAAATTACCGTCACGTTCTAGCCAGTGGTCTTGCTACACTCCCATGAACCCATATATGGGGTCTTTACCCATTTTCCTGGGAATTGTACCAAGCACAAAGATTCAGAATACTGGTTGCACCCACAAGCTTTTTGCAATTTAACTAGCTTTCTGGAGAGCATGTAGTGGTGCTCAAGTCTAATCCTCTTGTTCCTCTTCAGATTGACATCTCCGAACTTTAAATCCTACCCCTTCATCAATCACCTGTGGCAAGCAGCCACTCTGTGGATGGAGAGATTTCCCTTCTCACTGAAGCAGTCATGCTATGGAATTATGCCTTCGAACACTTTATGTGCATCCTGGAAAACATTGGCATTTTCCATGCCTGCATCGAATGTTAATCGTTCCCATTTTCCTTTTCTGCACAGTTAATTTCCATTATTTTTTCCTTGCAAGACAGCTCATGTTCCGGAAACGCCTTGTTGAAAAGAATAATTACACAATTTATAACATTTTAATTACATTATAGAAGACTTTGATCGGATAACTTGCTCGATATTGCCCCCTACCCCTTCCCCCTCCCCCCTGTCAGGCTCTGAAGAATGCGATTTAACTGAAACGCGTCACTATAATAAATATTTGTCTCAGCGTCTACAATATGATTTTTAGTTAGTTATTTTTATATGTTTAGTTATTAGTTCGACGCCCAAGATCGAGCTTACTGGCGTAGTAGAACCCGTACAGCGGACCCTGCAACAGAGCGGGACAAACGCTAAGGAGAAGAAGAAAAAGAAGAAGCGTCTACAATATGATTACATAATTTTTGAGCTCTTCTATGAGGCAGCAAGAATTCCTATAATGGGGAGAGGAGCTTCTGCCTCCTTCTCAGGTTACCTTCCGCGATTGAAGGTCAACAATATGAAGATCTCTAGACTAGAGAACAATATGTTCTCTAGTCTCTGCGAGTAGGATCCCTGTAGAGTCCTCTATTAGATGGGACTCCCCTCTCATTGGCAAAAAATTGTTGTAATTACTTATTCATTTGAGTGATTGCTGGGCTAAGCTAATAATTTTGCTGAATTTTATAATAACTGGATTACAAGACATCTCTTTTTTTGCGCTTATGTTAACCGAAATGTTGGTGGTGATGAGGATTTGACTCAGATTTTCTACGTAAAATACATATTTCTATTCTCCAAGCCTAGGTCTAACAACACAGAAGTTTTTGTGCCAAACTGTTCAAAAAAGATGAAAATAGCATCGACAATGGTTACTTGTGACAATTGTCCGTATGCGTCATTTTCCTAGCTCCTAAGAAATTCGCCTATTAGCAAGCACTTCACTAGGTCTCCAATGAGGAACTGAGCTACATACCAGAAGAAGTTCTTTCTGGGATGGTAGAGAAGAAATTCAAGGACCCATGTACATATTTTGATGTCTTTTGATTTTATTTTTAGTCCCAGGACAAGTAATTTTCTTTAAGATTCTAAAATAGACTCTCTAAACCACACATACAAGTAAAAAACCTACAGTTTTCTCCTTTTTACGAAGCCATCCATCAAATTTTCCCGTCATTTCTTCTCCAGGTTATGAGCCAAAATGTAATGTTTCGCGACTTATTATGTTGTCTTTATTTCTCTGCGTGAAGGTTTTTTCTATGACTATTCCTCTTTAAGAGCTGACTTAGGGCTTCAGAACTATGTTCGGAGGTCACTGCGTAGCGCATTTGAAAAATTAAATAATACAGTTTCAAATGTTTCTGTGAGTTCTCATTCAGACATTCCCTTTCGGGCTTAGGCATTATGTGAAAGCTCTAGTTCTACTGAGGATTACAGATCATCCTTAGTGCATCAGGAACTCTGATGCCTTGTCCAGTTTTTTCTATCGTTCTCATTATGGGAGAAACGGCTGAATAATCTTGAAAGATGGAGCACCAGCACATATGAATGCGGAAATGCGAGGTTTTTGTCGACTCACCCGACAGCGCTGAGCGATTGCTTCTATGCACTCTTGAACACATGGAGTTAGCTCCATTCCTGTAATGGGATGAACTCCACATAAAAGGCAGCAAATCCAGTAGAACTTGTGTAAATACAGAATATATACAGTGTTGCGTATTACTGTGAGCTACTGTTACCAAACCAGAACCAAATTACCAAACCTACGTAGATTGAGATCAATCGTTCTATTGGAAAAAGGTGTGGAGCTGCGTTTGTCTGGTAATTTGAACGTAATTTGCGATACATCTTGACTTCAAGGCGAATTCTGTCTAAGTTACTCTGTGAGAGTGTGGCAAACCCTTTCTGTTTATTGCATGTTCCAGTTGAGATTTTCCCAAATTTCATCATTTTCTTCACCAGGAAAAGTCAGGCATCGCTCAGGTTCACATACACCGGTCAACTCTTGAAAGTAAATGTTTCATCCCATAGTCCAATCAAAATTAGGCTGCCGATATACTATTGAGATTACCCATGGCAAACTTGTTAACGTGCCCAAATTTACTCTCTACGTAGCACCCATAAGCATGTTTACCCATCTCTGACGTTGTCTATATGCAACCGCTACACCTTGGTTAATCACACGTACCCATGGGTATGAGATTACCCATCCTTCCAATGATGCATCCGGTCTCTGTTTTCTGTGCATTGCAATGGACTGTACTGCTTTCTTGAGGCACGTCAGTTACCGCTTCCAATTCGCTGTGGACACCATTCCAAAGTTTTTGTGTACCTAATTCCGCCTACCGTTGCCAATGATGAAAGCTAATGAATTCTGCCTGAAATGGTCACTTTTTCCCATCAGTTTTGCACGCTACGGCTTCCCTTACTAATTAGGTGTTGTTGCTGCAAATTCAGCAGCGCTGACATTGAATTAGCTACTCATGTCATGAACAACTGGATATTTTACTTCCGAATTTGTGCTCGTCTGCGACAACCTTTAGTCGTTGTGCTACTGCCCGCGGCTAGTTGTATGCGAGATAATACCATTTTCTTTCGACCAATCAGCGTACGCGTGGGTTACCTTTCTGATTGGCTCGTTGCACGTAAGTAGGCCGACCAACTTTGGGAGGTACAATTCTGTCGCACACGGCGCATCATTAAATTGTCGCCTCTATGAGTGTGCAGCTCCCGTGCGCGCTCTGAGGCGTAATCGACCAATAAGGGGCGTCGAATTAACAGGCGCGAAGTATTGACACGCCTCTGTTCCAATCTCTGCGCTCTCTCTTGCCTTGCCTGCTGTGCGGTTGAAGGGAGGTTGACATGTGACCATAATTTTGAATATTTCAGCGCCTCACTCTCTTGAATGGGTAGCCAAATTTTTCAGAAACACTTCGTGAAATAGATGGAAACTTTGTACTAGCTACTTTCAATTCCTCATCTCTATTACTATTTTTATATGTATATTCAGAATAACGATTACCAACGATTTAAACCTTTAGCTGTACTTGAGGTCCTGGCTATCCGAGTCCACAGCATGACGAGACACTATTTTTTCCCACTCCCCGCCCACTTCCCCACCCCCTTGACAGCCTATTTCTACGTCCGCCACCTCTTCCTAGATATACTTTTGTTGAGGAATTCTTTTGAAATTCTTGAAATCTTCCTAACATAGGTATAAGCGATCTGCATTTGAGATACATTTTCTTCGATTAGGACTAAGTCAAAAATTCGAACGTTCGAATGGGAGAGGTACAGAGTCGAAGAGGAGTGTTGAATAGGACTATAATGCTTTCTCCTCAATTTTCCAAATCTTAAATCAATTCCCAAACTAATAATTGATTCAACCAAACTAATTCAGTTTCTATTCAATGTCAAGCACAGCGTGTTTTCTGGAGTTTCCTGGATGAGAACGGGCGTGAAGATGAACGGATAAGTCTGTAGAGATGCAGGCTTGCCAAGTTTTTGTAGATTGGAATGGACTAAAAATGGGTTAATCATATTCGAAGAATGAAAAAAAGCATTTGAAAACAGGGCTCAAGAAATTTGAATTTACTCCTTTTCACCTAGTTTTAAAGTTTTGTTGTAGTAATGATGTTTTCGTTAAGATTCTTGTGCGCTAGTTTGTTGGGGGGAACTAAAAACTTGCACAATTTTTCCCTATCATTCCACGATCTTGATTGTTTACTATGCCTTCTAATTTACTAAGTACTTTACTATTTTTGGTATTTATTTCCATTGCGGAGGAAAGGATGAGGGAAGAACATGAATGAGCTCACAATGACCGAATGTCCAGGAAGTCGTCATATTTCCGCCTTTTTCCCAGAATAGTAATTTTCCTCTTTCACTGGGAACACAAAGGGCTTTAATGATTGGAGTATGCACTAGGACAACCTTTGACTAGCAACTGACCTTTGCCTTTGTCCTAAAGTGCATATGTGCCTAAATAAGCATTGTAGTCCTGCAAGAATAGCAGGTAACGAACGCTCGTCACTCATTTCCTCAACGGATTACTTTGTTGATGTTTTCCTCGGCACCTAAGATGTTCATGAATTATTCCACATGCCCTCAGGGGCTTCACATCTGCACAAATCCGCTCATGTACGAAGCCTGCAGGCCCTGAGCTTCTCCACAGGCTTCAGGTCGAGCACTATGCTCATTGCAGGCGGCTTTGCGACGTTGTGTGCTCTTTAATCTCCACTGCTGCATGGCATATCCCTCTTCGATGCATATTTCCTGTTAGCCTATGTCGCTACGAGTTGCTCTCATCTTCAATTAGTTCTCGGTCTTCGGCTTATCTTATATTGTGCGCGAGATCCATGACTCTTCCCATGATTCTTCGCTATGTCTCCCAAGCTAAATTGTGAAATCAGACCTTTTTATTGCAATGAATGTAACAATTCAGAGAAATGTAGAATGTTTATATTTAATACGTTTAATAGCCGTCTCGTGCATTAGCCTTACACGGATTGTAAACTAAGGAACTAAGGAAAAAAACTAAGTGTTTTAACGAGAATAAAGACTAAAGCATTATTCGATGATGCTCTCACGGACCTATAGAAATTCTAATGAGTGCCTATAAATTTTCCCACACTCTTTCCCTTCGTCAGGGCAGTACTTGGAAGAAAAATCCATGAATTTTGTTCGGCATATCTTATATTATGTGCGAGATCCATGAGTCCCCCTGAGATTTCTCGCTATGTCTCCAAAGCTAAATTATGATATTAGACTCTTCATTGCAAAGAATTTAAGGATTTAGGAAGGTGTATAGTGTCTATGTTTGATAGGATTATAGTAGCCGTCTCATTACCCTTACACGGATCCTAAACTAAGGAACGAAGAAAAAAACTAAGTGTTTCAAGAAGAAGAAGAGTAAAGACTAAAGCATTATTCGATGATGCTCCCACGTACTCACAGAAATTTTAATAAGTGCCTATGAATTTTCCCACATCCTTTTCTTTTCTCAGGGCAGTACCTCGAGGAAAAATCCATGAAATGTGCTATACTATCTGCTTTAACTTCGTACCCTTGGATACATACGTCTAGCGTAACACATTCCTATTCGTTTAAGACCTCCTTATTTAATTAGTTATTTGCTTAGTAGACTCCTTTCCTTCAAAAGTGAGCAAGAACTATAGGGCTCGTGCGCACTCAATGCCTATACAAACCTTTTTAGAAAAGGTTGGTTAATGCTCACTACCTCCTTCTTTACCCCTTACTCCGAAAATCTCAGACTTAACGCACGAGGGAGAAGAATGATTTACTGAGAAGCTTTATTCACTGACCTTTGAGCCTTATTGGGGTCAAACTTTCATATTCTTGACATATGTGCTGAAAATTGTCCTCGGTACAATCTTCTGAACATCGAGTCCTTCCAAAAATTTGCCTTCTTAATCAATTACCCATTATCGTTCAAATCGTGACAAAACATCAGTTGCTGACAAGAATCTCAAGAGAGAAGAGAAAATTAATTGCTGAATTCATAAAAGTCCCCAAAACGTGATCCACTCTGCTTTCTAAGATGGACGGTCATCCTAAACAAAAACAGGTATACTATTTGTCTAAGCAAAGTCTTCCGTTGATATCAGTGCCCACAACCGTTGCCATACTTTCCTGCAAGACAGAGCCAGCCCCGGTGGAAATTTTTGATCCTTCCCGAGAACGCTCATGAATCCCATCACAGGTCTGACTTTGTCTGGTTCTGTTATGGCATCAGCTATTATGGTGGAACCGTCAAGGTACTGGACTTTTTTAGCTATTAGCACTTTGGAATTTATTAGTAGCTCCCTCTCCCTTGCCCACTCCACCCCTCCATTTATCCGGCGAATTTAGAAGCCTCCCTCCATACCCTCTACATGCGAAATTTGACCCCAACTTAACGACACCGCTTACGAGCTACTTCCTCCTTATGCCTCCTACCCACCTCCTCCCCCCCCCCCCCCTCCCGCTCCCTCCGCTTGTTAATCCAGCTTCACATGGCTTGACGCAAAGAAGCTCAGGAGCTCCTAGATAAAGAGATTGGAATTCCACTCATCTCTGCTCTGTACTACGAATTATGTACTTAGTCTGTTAATGCCAGAGCGATCCTTGCTTTCTTGGAGTTGCCGACGTGGAAATCGAAGTACACAGATTGGGATTTTAGCCTCTACCTCCATTATATACATTGCTTCATTTCTGATTTTTCATCCCTTTCGGATTGGCCGCAGTTGGACTTCAATCAAACTCGCTGTCTTCTCAGAAATCCTATGAAAGTACAAATTTCTGAAAAGAACTTGAGTTGGTAGACGTCTTCCACTCTATTTTAATTGGAATCCCTCTTTACCGAACGTCTACTGATCAATTTTTGGAGCCGTAGTGAGGAAACTCTCACTGTTAAATCCATTGGACCCCATTACTTCCCATTCGTTGGCCACAAGTACCGGAAGGCGCCAATGAGCAGTACCTTTTCACGCCATTTAGCATTTACGGCGAAAAACAGGCCACATTGAAGAGGCCGGAACTAGGAGAAGCCAATTCGCTGCGTTGCACTTCACTGGTGTCCTGACGTAAACGGCGCCCCTGCAAAATACTTGAATTTTCATGAAACAAACAATGTGGCTTCGTGACTGTTATCGCCGTTAACCACGTAAAACAATTTGAACGTAAGGGCAGCCTTCGGATAAATGTGTTTGTCCAGACGCCGTTCTACCCGATGGTTTATGTCATTTTTCTAAGGCTATAAATAGCCCCAACTAGCACATTTGGCGTTTCTGTCTCAGAACTGTGGTCGTGAGCGCCCTTTGGGGTGCTGTCGCAGTGCCAGATTGTTTCTTTTCTACTTTTCATCACATCTCAAAGCAACTGCTCCTATACAATCGTAGAATCAAATCTGACTAGTTCCTTTTCCTGACCACGTCCGTCGCGGAAAGATATCAGGTGCATGGTTTAGGATAGCTATGAACTTTACATACGTATTTCTTATCCACTGAAGACGCAAATTCAAAAGACTCTATCCACATGATTCTTGATAAATACGCGTTGTCCTGGCTGTAGTCACATTTTAAAACAAACGTACACAAAACCAGTGTCTTTTCACTCATAATATGTCATGTCAAACGTTGTGCAATTATGACCGCTGTGACCTATAGGAGGCCATAACATGACATTATCAAGCGTATCAATAGAGTTAGAGAAAAGAAGATCCATTTTGCTGTTGCCTCGCGTACCAATTTGCACTTTCTGTCGGAGGCTCAAATATGACGCGTCAGCCTTCAATTTCACGAAGTTTTCGCGATGTCTCGCTACGGCGAAGATCGAAACGCAGTTTGTTCGCGCGGCCCATCACGACGGCAAAACCAGGACCATTCGCTTCCTGCCGGAAATTCTCTTCTCCTCTTCGTTCTGCATTGTATATCGCCGCGTCAAGTTTGACGCGCATCAACCATAAATACCGCCTATGACAATGCATTAGACGCATTAACTTACAATAGTTAACTTCTGAATTTGAATATCTTGAATATCTTGATTACCCGTTCTATGTCTACATATTAAGGGGAACACCCACGGAAATTTTCGACCTCGACATTTCGGTACAATTCGGGGTAATCGAGTGCGCTTAATACTGTTGCAATGCTGAAAACAGTCGGAACCGTCGAAATTCTTGTTTTCTGGAGCTGCTCACTCATCGCTTTCGAGCAGGATGGGCCGAGTTGCGCGATCTGTTCTATGCGGACCGATCTAGAAAAGTCGATACCGCTGCCTTTTTTGTCAGTTGTTTTGCGGGCGAAAGAGGTTTTTGGCCCTGCTTTGCTGCGTTCCTGAAGTTGATGGAAGAAAACAAACTTTGAAAAAGATGGTCTGACCAATCAAGATATTGAAGAAACACAATCGAGTTGTAAAACGATTCCAGAACCATGCAAAAATTCGAAAATGAGACAGTGGCGGAATTCGGCCATACAAGTAACTAAAAACGAAGATTCCTTGCGAAATAAAAAGTAGGAAAATTTCTTGTGCTGTACAATGCAAAAAAGGATAGCTGAAGACTAACACATAGCTTTCTAATAACATGAAAAGAAATGGTTGCCCTTCAAATCAGCTGGCAGCGACGCTCCGTTGCCGCCACAACTCGATCGAACAACACTACGCTGATCCTGCTGATCCTAGGTCTTGGACATTCAACTAGCTATGTATATCTCAGAAAAGTGGAGTTTTCTGTGCTGCTGTCTTCGTGGAATTGCTGGGATAATTGCTCACAATTAGATTGCAAAACCGTCAAAATTTCAAACATGAAACTTTCCCTAGGTGCTGCCTTTAAAGCCGCCAACCACAATTACAGGAAATCATCAGATAGATGGGACAGTAATAGTAGTTGCACTGTCCAGTAAGGGAATACCGGCAGATACAATTGATTCAGATCGCTCAAATTATTGCCAATCAGGTTTGTCGCTATCAGAGTTACTAGAATTGGATGTTGAGACTGAATTAGCCCTCTTGGATGACTCATACAATCGAATGCGATTCCTAAGTTCCTGATGCTCGTTGGACAAAGGCTCATTGTCCTTGAACACTCTCTCATAGGCTTTCATAAGGGAACTCAACTCTTTCGATAACGTGTTGAGGGCCATTTTGATTCAGCACTTCCGTGGAGCTGTTTACTTTTCGCAGTGCTGCCGTTGGTAATTTTCTATGTGTGCCGTTCCTGTCCCGCAACGAGTTCTTCAGCAGTTGTCAGAGAAGTCATAAATCCTCCGAATGAAAAAAAATTGACCTTTTAAGGCGACTTATACAAAATCTCTCGTGGATTGCACAAGAATCGAGTAGGCGAGTCTACACCAGTAGCTGTCGATAAGCTGCCGATGCGATATACAATAGTGTAAAAGCATAGCTGGTCGAGTGATGATTTGAATACTGTTTTATAGTTGTCCTCTTGCAACAAAGAACTTTGTTTCGATGTCTTCAGTGAGCAGTAGAGTCTTAGTCGCCAATTCGATGGGTAGGCAGAGGGCAATACATGTAGAAACGACCACTCGCTCTTCGACCAAGCAATGATTATCAACAGTTGGCAAGGATTTTGTGTAAAATTACTTTCACTCTATTGCTTTATTAACGATTTCAACCATGTCAAACTAGCTCAGTCTATACCTAACTTTCAGAAAACTAAGTTTCTGAAATCCGAAAAAAATGTGACTGCCCACGATGTATATAATAAATAAATAAATAGAAATCCGGCCGACCAGAACACCTTCCCCAGATCCCCTACGTTTTTCTCCTATGCCCCCACCCCTCCTCCCACCCAATCTTTGCCACCTTTATTTGCCTAAAAGTGCTGGTGTGGTTCGTAAAAATTTCTATGAAATCTTGTGGAGAAAAAAAATTTGTTTCGTTGTGCTGAGTGAGCCCACACGTTGTAAAAGAGTTCAAATGCGATGGTATTAGCATAAGAAATAGCGGTAAAGTAACTGCTTCATTCAGCATAATGGTGCATCATTATGCATGGGTTGTCTTTAAGTATCTCGTTTATTCAGTGATTTCCTTCGTTCAGCAAAGTTTCTCTCTATCCTTGCTTTGAAATAAGAGGAAAAGAAAAACTAGCGAAAATCCCTCCTTAAAAGTTTGGCGCTGAATAATTATCACGTAACGGTGCAGAGACACTTGAAAGCATGTAAATCTTCTCCTAGGCCCTAGCCATCCAACTTCCTTTCCTACAAAGTCTGCTGACCTCTGATTTCTTGTGACTACGAATATTACCCTTTACGACGATAGCTAGTGATATTTCCCACCGTGATTTCTTTCCATCCATGTTTCTCACACGTTTCCTACAGAATCAACATATCCCTTTAATGGTGTCCGAGCGATGTTCTAACCTTTGAAGCAGATCAAAAATAGAGGTTTTACCGTAAATTGTAACTTTACCTCACCTACTATTCTCTCCTCCTGAGGTAGCAATTTCTTGTCAAAACACAATTCTTCCCGCATGTTCCCTTCCTTTTTGTAGCATATATTGAAAAAGACTGCAGAAAAAAATCAGAAAATCTTCAGAATCTTCCTGTAGAACATCTGAGCCGACGGTTCATTCTGAAGCAGAACTCCTTAACAACCCATTACTCTGATATACTGATGTAAACATTATACAGACGCATATAGGATCACTTTGCTTTTTTCTTCGCTTTTTTTTCAGTCTTCTACCTCATTTTATCTGATGGTGCTGCGAAAACGTTCATATGAGAGAGTAGCACTTAGAAGTCAAGCCGCCATAAATCAGCTCAAAATCACTGTTTCCCGTCGAAATAGGCATGTTGAGCAGCTAAGCCACGATGGCGCGTGTGACCTCATCCAAAAAGATTTAACTTTTACGTTTTTTAGAATTTGTTTTCCAGATCACACTATGCCACCACAGCAGCGAAAGTCAGTGTACCGCGCGTCTAGCCTGTTTTCGTTTACGAACTGAGTGGCGAAGGCGTCGATGCGTGCTAGGCCAAAATTAATATCGCCTCTTAATTGCGCAGCTCGTGTCTTGGTCGCAAGAGCTGAGTCGAGCCGGCTCGAACTTCCTGCCAAAACACTTCAAATGAGATCAGTGTCGTCTACGTCTTGTCAAACTACGCGACTCGTTACCGCCTTTGCAGTGCCTTTTCCATTCATGGGTTGTTCTATAGATTATTCAATTTCTTCACACCTCTGGAACTATTTCTATTTTATTTCATTTCAATCTGTTTAACTGGCTAGAGGTAAACCAAAAATGCCTAGAAAATCAAAATTGCCCTTACACGAGCGCTCTATTCTTACTTCATTTATTACAGTGCGGTAATTCTCGGTGCTGGGACTAAGTGCTGCCTTTCAAAGTGGAGGTAATAAGGAGGACTACATAGTAGTAGATTCCCTTTGTATTCGCAGCAATTCCTGATTGATTAATTGACTGATTAATTTATTTATGATGTTGAAAAAAACAATCCGCCCTAAGCATCCTGAGTGAGTGAAAGAGTATTGAATCAGTTTTTTTTTCTGAATGGCGTTGGCGTTTTTACCTTGAATCCAATCCTGTTTTTTTTTTTCGAAAAGGGCAATCTTGCAGATAAGAGCTTCAAAACCTAAAAATTTACTCGGTCCGTATGAGCTTTTGGATAGGCTTTGCTATTCTTTTCAAGCGAAGGAAGGAAGAACCGCAGCAGACTAGCAGCAGAACGCACTTCCGCTACACGTATGTTCCAGGAAAAATCCCTGATGAAATGGAAAAGAACAAAAAATGTCATCTGAACTTGACATCCGCACTGGCTTTACACTGCTATCCACATGCTAAACATATAAGGGAAGTAGAAAAAAAAAACAAAAAGCATGCAAGAGCCGTGGACAACCGTCCACGGGCATTTATAGTCTACTTCGTAGGCGACGATAGTTGAGTATCCGTGCGGATAACCTGCTTTTCTCTCATTCCTCTCCAGTTGCTGTATACTTTCTCGCATTCCTTTGCTCTCTGCTGTCTTCCTAGCCATTGTCTCTGGTCATGCGCATTATACCACTCGAGCGCACAGCCTAGGGCCCTCTCCTGAACTTGTAAATGAACTAGCAAATTTGGTTGGTAAACTGAATATTGTATTATGGATATGAGTGACATTACCTGTACCCACCGCTTCGATAGATTTTCCTATCATATGATCATCACTGGCTAAGATAGTAAGCACAAGGCTAATTCCAGTATGACTTACTTTTTCGAGTCTGTGGATATTTGATCATTAATAAACGACACTCTTTCTTATTTCGTATTCTTTTATTTATGATAGTCGACAGCTGCTGTACCAAACAAGAGATTTTTTCTAGTCTTAAAGCTATAGAAATGTGAATTCAACGCTGCACTTTTTCTGTCGTTTCGCGTTTTCATTTTCTTTTCGGATTTCTTTCCATGGAAGCGCAATTCTCCCGAGTAATAGCATTCACTTCAGCCACTCAAAACAAAGTTCCCCTCAGGTGCATTTTATTCTTTCTTTCCTATTCATTTATTACTACAATTAGCTTCAGTATTTACATAGAGTTAACGACTGAACCGGGACCCTATTCTTTTTCCTCGTTACGTGTTCTCCTTCTGTTATGCATTATTTCGACTCATGTCTTTCGAGAATTCCCTTCATTCTTTGGTCTATAACTTAGCAATGTTTTTCTTATCGAATTTTTGTTAATTCTTTTGATCATCATAGTTTATTTGTTTTCACCTCATATCATATGCTGCCGAAGTCTTTTCACAGTGATATTTCTGTTCTAAGAATTCCTCCATCACAATTATTACCAGCAGAAGAGTAGCCTGTGCATGGAATGGAAATGGCAGCTCTTTTCACTTCATTCATTGCATCGCTTGTACCCTCAGTAGTTAGAATCTAACCTTGTTTCAATAATTGATTGATTGAAAATGATCTAATAATAGCAGCAAAGCCACCCATCATTACATTCCAAACAGTAGAGAGGCAGTTTTCTGAAGTGAATCCCATCGACAATCTGTATTTGATCAAATATTAAAGTATAATGAACACTATAGCCGTGTTTTATTATACTTGATCCTCCTCACAGATAAACAACGTGCACTTGGTGAACTACATCAAAGAAGGACAATTCATACTCAGTAGGTGCGTGCATAAGGCGAGCGAATACATGACGAAGGTCAGGCTGAGATGTGCTCACCAGTCAATCTAAATTTCCTTCTGTTACAATAATCACCAGATAATATGTGAAATTTTCTTCACGTGAATTCCTCCCTGGCAGTTGGGACATACTTAACAATTTGTGGGCAACGTGATGCACATGGTGCATCATGCATTTCATCTCCGTGTGGCACGTGATGCACATAGTGCATTACGCCAAATGTGCTGTTCATCTCCATAAAACGTTCCGCTGTGGTCATTTGGTCGGTGAATTATCAGAAAATCATCAGGAGAAAGCCTGCAGGGTAAATGTCTGTTTCGGGCAAAAGAATAACTTTTTCTGGAAAGTGACACTGAAGACTGGATGAAAATGTTGTATAAAAATAATAGATACAAGTTCTACTCCCCGCTCGTAGTTACATTGCGATTTTAGACTTTTTATTTTCTCTGTAATTTAATAATGTTCTCAGAGTCCGATTCTATCGTGTTCTCTTAGGAATAGGCCTATATTCTTCTGCTCTATCTTACTTTCCAGGCTTGTTGTGAAATATTCATGAGATTCATGAGATTAGGTAATATATTTATATGAGCATTCGAAGAAAATTGCATAAGAAGAGGATAGAGATGGAACATTAGATGATATTCAGACGCTTTTCTGGGCATAAGGGGGAAGAAATGGTGCGCATTGCAAGAAGTAGCATTGGCTAACTACATCTGCAAACAAAGGTAGTGGTGAGGTCCTGGATACCTTAATCCATGAATCCTATCACCTACCCTCCATTCAATTTCTATAACCAGAGATATTGTAGCTCATGTTGAGCGCTTTGCTCAGCAAAGTACATAAGTGAGCGGACCTCACTTTTCACTCTGCAAGGCAGTGACACTAATTTTTCTTCCGAACCAGCCAAAACTGTGACATGCATTCATGGAAAACTCACATCTTGTTTCATTTGCTATTCATTGCGAACTTCAACGTTTTTACTTGTAAGACTTGCATTTTGAATCACACGATGCAAAATGGGCTGCTTTTCCCACCTCCTTAGCGCAGGCCTATGGGCTATCCTCTTTGTTGACGCCGGCGCACAGCGAAGGCAGAGTTGTGCTGGATTCTCCAGTCATTGTCCAGCAGAATCGCTGAGTATTGCTCACTCTTCGCTACCTGCTATGCTTTCTTGCGTCTCAGCTGATTTTCACATGGGAGGCCAGTTGGACCACTGAAATCCTTACAAGGTGGTCCTTCGGTCCCAAATTTCACTGAGCCAGCCACAGATGGGCCAGCATGGTATAACCCGGTCAATTTATTCAACGAATGAATCACTCCATCTTGAAGCCCAGTGTTGGGTCGTGGGCCATGTTTGACCCTGCAAGTAGTTTTTCAAAATTCAGCGTATCATCCTTGAAAAAGGACGTCATTTCCAAGAAACTATGGCTCAATAGGCCATGGGCCAGGCCCAAACCCCGTCGGGATATGGATGTATGTAGCTTTTCTGGGCTGGAATAACCATAACCAGGTGCCCCATGCATCATTGAGATTACCCAGGGTAAACGTGCCAACGCCGCAAACTTACCCATTGTTAATAGGAACTTTCAACATGCTTACCCTGGGTAATCTCAGTGATGCATCCCGGCACAGG
Source organism: Ancylostoma duodenale (assembly GCA_000816745.1). NCBI lineage: Eukaryota > Metazoa > Nematoda > Chromadorea > Rhabditida > Ancylostomatidae > Ancylostoma > Ancylostoma duodenale. The sequence continues at coordinate 42,735 of KN726429.1, forward strand.
AAAAACCATGTTAGCAGACCTACTTTGACATTCTGCGCATCCTAACTTTACATACTCTCTTGGATAGCCAGTCAGGCTAACCATCAATGGTTTACCCGGTTGGCGTTGCATGAATCCTAGCCCTGCTGGAATAGTCCCACTGTGTCATCGTTTCCGTTTCGTGACCATTCTCACTCAGAATTCACCCAGAACTCCGTTTTCCCTTCATTCCCAAGCATAATCACCGGCTTTAATAGCAGAATAGCATGCATTCGCAGAAGGTCTGCAAAAAGTGCATATTGTCCACAGAGTCTGCATTCCTACAGCTGCAAAGCTTCAGCAGCCAGTCATCCCTTTCACTTGGATATTGCCACACCCCACCGTAACCCCTTTTCTTGGAAATTCTCTGTGCAACCCTAGGAAACCCGAAGCAGTGTAAATCAAGTTGCTGTGGTGATTCCTCCGGAGCTCCGCCCGGAGAAGAGGCATGATTGGTAACTCAATTACAATGTGATACGTCCAGCAAACTCGGGCACTGCTGAGCTGATTTCTCGGCACATTTTCGCTTTTCGCTTCTGCAGTTGCTACCATACAGCGGAATTTGTCAGCATTTCCGATAAAAAAAACTTTCAAACCTCCACAAATTTGAACGGACGAGTTTTTCCTCGAGAAAGGGTAATTGAATCTTAATATTTTTTATTATTTTTTGATGTTTATTGAACTGCTTTCGGGATCCTTCATGTTGATCCAAAAGGAACAGGTGTGGAGCGTTGTTCTTGTAAAAGGCATTTCTATGATTGGCTTGTTCAATAAATTGGCCAATCGCAGGCCGGCATTTTCTAGGTACAACGCTCCACACCCAAAATGGACAGTTTTCTGCCCGTTTAGCGCATCCATTTTCCACCGAATGAAAGGCCTACTCCGTCCGTAACTCTTCATGTTGAATACTGCTACTGAATAATGCTCCAGTTATTTAGTGATTCGTAATGACAAACGAGAACAAGATGAAAAGTTAAGTCCGATGGGCAGGCATTATTACCGCAATTTCACCCCCTCTGAAGTCAAAATCGACACTGACAGGTGGTTCTACATTCGTTGGGGCCTGATAAATTAGTTGCTTGTCTTAGTTATAGTTAATCGCGCATGAATCGCCCTTTAATTTTACGCCTGAACATTACAGTAAGGCCATCTGCCAACCGGACCGAGCCTTTCATTTTGTCAAATGAGAACATACGAAACCAATATTAGTTCTCGAATCTCCATGTTCTGAGAGAATTGAGAACTTAAAAGAAAACGAGAATTCGAGCAGAAGCATATAGCACTGAATATTGGTACGTGACTTTATGGGACACTTCATTTCTTTGTCTCCTATCGTATCGTGGATTAGCCCGCCCCACTACTTGAACTGGCTTCCACGTGGCCCTAGGATTGGGTGAATTCCCTAAAACCTCCTCTAATGAGTGTGCAATTTCAGGACCTAATGTTCAACATACTGCTTTCTATGGCTAAGGAGGGCACCTCCGACTGCCCACAGTTCACAACACCTGGTCGTAAGTTCTTCAGCACATCTGTCTTCTATGGTGTAACCTCAACTGTCATGATCTGGATAAAAGTAACAACAAAAGAACGTAGGTTTCCAGGATCGAGCAGGGATAATCTTATAAACACAGTCTACAAATTGCATCGAACGAGGTTACGTATTCTGGAACCATACAGGTGAGCTGAACACCACGTGGTTTTTGAAATGTTCATCTCGAAACTGGCGAAAGAATGTTATTATTTTGACTGACTACTGAAAATTACGAAAACTACTGTACATATAGTCTAAAATACCACCTATGTATAAATAAATACATTACACATGAGATTTATGGAGCAACGGTGTAGCAGTCAGCCTAAGAGGAAGATGGCGAAGTGAGGGCGTGACATCTCTGTGTCCATGATCCCTACTGCTGTGATTGGTTGATTAGAGATTGAGAGAGCGCCAAATTACGGATTTAGAATGAGGTCAGCAAAGTGCGGAGGCATACTCTGAGATTAAAAATAACTTCTCCCAGATAAATGAGACCAAGGAGGGGCTTAACTTCATTTAGTTCCTCCACTTTCCCTATTCTTTCCATGACTTTATCCCTAACTTTCTAAATTCAATTAATTAATTGTTCAATTATTTGTTAAGTTGTAATTATTTGTTCACTTTACGCCCGCATTTAATTAATAAAAAGATTTGAATAAACAAGTAAATAAACTTCTAAACTTAAACAAGTAAATAATCTTCGACCAACTGACCACGCCCCATCCTTCGAAGAAATTTCTAAAACCGCTACCACCCTGGATTGAAAATGGTGTAGTCCACACGCAGAATCAATTTTTGGGAATTTAACTCAATTTTCGTCGCCACAAATTAGAAGCCTTGAAGAAGGAGCTAAGCCGAGAGAAATGTGTATGCATTGGCTTCCAGAGGGATTCATATTATGAAAATGTTGTTTTAGAATTTTCCCAGCGTCTGATTGTAGATTTTCCAAGATATTAGTTTTTGCTAGCATGGCGTATAATTTAATTTACAACTGCGGTTCTAGCCCCCGTTTTTGGGCCTCTGCCTGCAATCAGCACAGCTTCAACAGCTGAAACAAAAACTGCTCGATGTTCTCTAACTAAAAACTTACCAAGCAGTAATATTTCGCAGCCGTCGAATATCATACAAGTGATTCGCAGCAATTTTGTTAGAAAAAAAAACAATAAGGATTTTCATGTGATCATGCCCACCACATTTTCAACATCCGCATCTACGTACCACACCAACATCTGTTTTTTTAGAAAGTTAAAAAACGCGTTGAAGCAGCTTCAAGAGGACTACCTCAAGTCGAAGGATGCAAACCCAATTATGCGGTATATGAAGCTGCAGCAGAGCGTACGAGATGTGAGTGACGTTCCCCTCATTTTGCAACAGCCCTCTTTAGACATTACGATTCCCAAGAAGAAATTTCCGGGATTTCTCAGAGTCTCTCCCTTTCGAGCAATGAAAAGAGCAATTAGTTGGATCCATTTTTAGGTTGTAATAATGGAGAAACAGTATTGGAAGCTGCTTGATTTACCTAGTCAAGATGGTGCGGAAGACTCCAATGAATATGTCGTGAGGTCAGTGACAATGACACTAATTGGACAAAAACGTTCTTGCCAGAATCCTTATCTTTTTTCGTTTAACTTTTGTCATATTTTGATTTCACAACTCATTCAATCAACAATATGATCAGCATCGTTAGCGATATCTGAAGTCCGATAGATGACTCTCCTTCCAGTGCTCGTATTCGTGAACATTTCCAAGAAGGTTGTAAGCCTTCCGCTCATCAGAAAGAAAAGAGTTGCTCCACCAAAATCATCTCCGCCTGTACGTCAATGATCATCGAAAATCAATGACTGAGACAAGGAGCTATAACATAGTATATCCGGTTTTACCTTGAAAGCTCGTCCAGTTAAGAAGATCGGGTAGATCGCAACTTTCCTGGGCACGTCCATGAACATTAGCCCAGAATTTCCCGTTCTGGGATTCGGCAATCCCAATTTGATATCATAAATTTAAGGAAAAATATTTCCCACGCAGTGAAAACTGGTGTGTCCAGGACAATTACGTACAAGGGACAAATACACGAAGGGAGCAAACTTGATACGTCCCACTACGTCCCAGAAGTTATATTCCCATTACCTTCTAGGGCTAGTGAATACCTAACACCCGAAAATCTTCTGTCGGATTCCCAACACAGTTTTCTTTGTGGAAAGTGGCGCATTCCCTAACGTCATTCACCACTTATCATTTCGTTTTTCACCTCACCTCTATTACGAACTACCAAATGCACCCCTTACCTCTACGAAGCCGCATGAACACCAAATTCAACTGCAGTAATTTTACCGAGTTAACAATGTGTGGGTTAGTGAGCCCTTTCCCATCCTTTCATTTTCCTACAGTACTACAAAAATTGCTTCGGAAAAGCACCATAAGATAGGACACTTTTCTTATCGTTGCATTTTAGAGAACCACCTATCACAAGATCTAGTGGAGACGGCGATTTCTTTTTAGAAACAAAAACTGATTCCATTAATGTTTAAAGTTTGTCTCACTCAATTCTTTTGTGGAAGACCTATTCATGAATGTAGAAGTCGTTCAGCAAAACCACGACTTAACAGACGAGAATCCTTGCGTGTCTGGGGAGTCGTCCTTATCGCTATTTTGAAATGTATGACAATCCAGAATGAAAACCAAGGCAATCCCTCCTAGGATGCTGAACTTTCTTCTTCGCCTCAGTTTTCCTTCTAAGAATATGTAGTCCTTAAAAAAATAGAGTGTAATTTCAAAGAAAAGCACCGTATTGCATTCATCTAACTCCGAGTTCTCCTCAGTTCTGAATATGCGTGTAGGCTACTATGTACAATACAAATATGTATGCTGTTCACCACACCCACACAAATGAAATGAATAATGTCAAAAGTAATGCCTAATAATGTTTGAATCTTGTAACCACAACCGGATTTACGTTTCCATGGTACTGCTTGAAAAATGGTTAACAATTACATTGCCAAAAAAAAGTAAAGAAAACTAGCTGCATTTCATAATTGAGGGAGTACTCTACCCCGTTTTAATTTTTTGAAGAAATTGCTTCCCATTTTTCAAGCAGTACCATGGAAACGTTAAGTCCAATTTATGTTACAAGATTTACACATGGACTTACCTCTAAAATTGCTCCTCTCATTTGTATGAGTGCAGTGACCAAGATATATTGCAGTAGCCAACACGTACATTTATTTAGAGCATTGTCTAAGTTGAGCAATAAATTTGTCTAATATGATTGGTAAAAACATTCCTCTAGGTAATACACAAGCAAATCGAGGGGAAATTAGATTAATTTGAGCCCCCAGCCGTTTGAAACACCGACTATATGCAGATGCGAAAGTTGTAACCATTAAGAATTAAAAAAGAACAGAAAAACCGGATTTTTGAAAAAAAACACTCGGAGAAAATTTGAAGGGTGAAATGTTCGCTACATATGCATAAATTTCCATCTACTGTGTGGTCTGGTGTATCAGAATTTTGTAATATCTAATAAATGTCAACTAACCACTACTATTTTAATAAAAACATTCAGGTGGTGCCTATTTTTTTTCTTTATGTTGTTTCAATATTTTCATGGAACGTTTCTGGTTAAACTGAATCTGTTGAGCATGATGTGCTGGTTTTATTATTGGTGTCTCATATAAATAAACAAGTAAATAGATGAATATACAAACAAATAAATTTAATCACAAGAAATTGAACAGACGAATATTATTATCAAAAAATACTGGTATTATTAGGCTAGTTCTTCCCCAAAATCCTCAAAAACAAAACCTCTGCCCAAATTTTGTTTAGCTGAGTTATTTGATCATGAATCTCATACTCATTCTGTACCGTAACCCCGCTTTTTTATAGAGTCACAGTAAGCACAAGGTAGGTACGGTATCTCACAGAATCTGAAACCTGGCACAGAGGCTTAAATTACTACGTGCTATTTTCAATCATTGATCATACTGATTATTATTTATTATAAAATTCCCATCTTCTTGCAAATCTAGCCCCTTCCTCCAATGTTTCTCATCAATAATCTTACCGTATTCTTTAAAAGTTATGGTGCTACTGTACGAAATCTCTAAAAGGAACACGATCACCACTGGCTTCGGGATCAACGCCAAAAAAAATTTGTTCTCTAGATTTTTGGAGCACAGCTACACGAACTGTGCCAAATACAAAATTATTAATCTAACAGTGGCAGATGCAGAAACTGGGCGGAGGGGGGGGGGGGCGTGGGAAAAAAAGGGGTCTCCGCCGTTTTGAGGACCCGGATGGAAAATAAAATTAACAAAAATATTAATTGTAATAATAAATATTAAATAAAAGTCATATTAAGAATAATGATAAAAATAAACAATTAAAAATAGACTAATACAAGATTTTTAATTGTATTGTGAAGTAATTTCGAAAATTTGGTAGATGTAAACAAGATAAATATCACCTATGACTAATAACAGTAGAGCAATAACTTATGACCGCTTATAGCAGTCACGCGATGTTTTGGCTACGACATTCACGTCGCACCACTTATCACTATCGGAGCTTCAACTGGAAAGTGTTGAGTTTTTCCGGGAAATATAGGTCTTTACTAGTAATTCCTCAGAGTGGTTTTTATACCTAACTAGACGGAATACCCGGCTTCGCTCCGGTGTTTTACTACCCCGGCTACCACACACTGTTGAGGGCAATTGCTATTGCTGTAAATTTATTAAAAATAGACAGTGTGTCCAGCTTCACTCAGGTGTTTACTTTCTCCCGGCCAGTTAAAGCTGATGTCAACACTTGTTGAACGAAAGAATGCTTCAAAATGTACATCATTTGATGACAGTGATTCTTCTTCACCTTGCCCCCCC
>KN726430.1:10162-46767 GCA_000816745.1 Ancylostoma duodenale
TATGTCGCGAGAGTTGGTGGTACGGTACGTACGTACGTATGTTACGGGTTCGGGGTGGGGGGGGGGTGGTGGGGGATGTCGGGGACACACAACGTGGAGAAAAATAAGAGGGAATTTGTACGGTTCGCAGAAAAATAAGCAAGTGCTCCATAGTCTCCCTTCTGAATGGGTCAGTAAATATTACAAAACTGCTTGATAATGCATATGAGAGTTCTGTCCAAGTTTGCTCTTAACTCCTATACTTTATGATTAGTGCAAAGAATTTTTTAATTAACTCTTTCGTTACTAGTTTGGAATCGAGTAAGAAACTAAGGACCTAGTCATTATCGCTAAGAAGCATGATCGCACAGATAGCCGCTAGTTAATTAGTTCAAGTTCGGAATTTCCGATACCAATTAGTCAACTTCTGGGTTACTTTGGTCCCTTGTTCTTCCATGTCTATGTCTTTTAATGACATTAGATGACACATCGCTTGCGATATACAGGGTGGTCCAAAATTACGGAGACAAGGGCGCGATGCGCGTTTTTCGACTTATCTCGAGTTTTGGCATTTTGTTGTCAGTCTTTTGCTGTTCATCTGATCAATTGTACAGCTTCTTCCAAAGCAATACCTAACAGCATTAATTTCAGGGACGGCTAGGCCAACTCTCAAGCTTTATTCTATCACCCAATTACATCTTTCGTGTTGTCTGGGCGCACGTGTTAACCCAACGTGTAGGATTTTGCAGAAGGGTCAATTAACAATATGTCGACGAATACAAGGTGTGGGGAACAAAAAAATTCTGAAATGGTTGTGAAAGACCACCTGCCATGGTAATCAGAACCGAGATTTGGTGAGGGTACGCCGAAATTCAGAACGTTTTCGGCGTGCTCGTCAAAACGAATCAACGACATCAATTGCGCAGCAGGAGAAACACCCCTCAGAACTCCAAGATTGGGAGTTTGCAAACCTAAGAAGTTTCATTCCTCTACCCAACTACTGAAAAAGTAACGGGAAACAGCTCTAACAGGCGTTTTTGCCTGTTTTTGCCCAGGAAGTAATGTCCGCTTCCTCATAAATCCTATTTTCAGCATTCATTCGCGCAGATCTCTAGTTATGATACTCATTCACGAACAAGAACAGATTTTACTTTCATAAAATTGTTTAATTCACGAAGCAAACGCTTCTAGAAGGGTGGGTTCATTCGAGGAGAAGGCACTACCGCGCCACAGCTGGTGCCCAGTTCGAATTCTTCACATCTTTTCTCGCCGGTGGTAGGAGGATTCGTGAGATGTGATGGTAGATTCTGTTCAATGCTTGGTGAAAAATACCATATTGGGAAGAGAACTGCCTATTTATTTTCTAACGTTGGATATGAACCCTTTAGTGTGTCTCCGTAATTTTGGACCACCTTGTACATAGTAAATAAATAGTAAATGAATGAATAACTCCCGGCTCCTCTAAGCAGTTCTGCTAACTCCATATTTTTCACAGCGATACGGATACCAACATTAATAAATTCATTTGAAATGCTCATCATTTGGGTGTCCACCATGTTCGAAAATCTCGCTGTCCCGTTTTCACCCTTACGTATGTACGTATCCGAAAAGGTCCCCCTCTGTGTATGTAGTTAATAAGGAACTCAATTCTCATTATTCTCATTATTATACACCCTTATAATCGTGTTTGGAGGACAGGGAAAGAGGTTCAATTAAGCACCAAAGTGTGACATCATATGCCACATTCTTGGTTGCTAACGTTGATAGACTATCGTTATTCAACACTGTCCAGTGGTTAAACTGGAAATGGTGTGCTGTAATGCTCCGCTGCCAGCTGAAATGTACATTTGTCTACTTGCACATGGACCTTTCTCATCTACTTCATTGCAGAGAAAAAAAACCAATTCTAAATAATTTGTACCCCCTTTTTGCAACAATATGCACTGGAATTCTATTTAGAATTGGGAAACGGACATGGTCTATGTATAACCGAAAACTAATTGATATTTTGGTAGATAGTGAGTGCTGGAACCCGTGATTATGCTGCTGGTGACAAAGATCACGAAATCCTTTTGTTTAGAGAGACCTCTGCGACTTGCAGCCCACATGGCCTCATTCAGATTCGCTGATCCGTAAAACGTCTCGCAGGTGCTGGAAAACGCATGCAGAAACCTAATAAAGATTCTGTTCTTAGAAAAAGTTGCTCAAGTCTCTTCTGCTGCATAACTTGCATAACAAACACTGTTCTTCATTGTATCTGGGGACAAAGTACTTGAACTTTGGATTTGCTTTTCCAGACAGCCTTTTTCTTTTTCGGATTTTCTCCGTTGGGATGACTTGAGTCCTGACAAAATTCAGTCATTTGGTGAGAAAAAGTCAAAATGGTATTGTTCTGGTTACGTAAAAATGGCTTGTCCTGCACGGAGCCGTTCTGGCTCTACCAAAATCTGGCTATCCGCCGCACATCATTATCGACACTCGTCCTCTCGCTCCCTGCCCAATGCCAGCCGCACCGCGGCGGAGTGTACCGCGTCGCACGATTTTTGACAGCTGCAGTTTCTTCTATGTAGTAGATGGATTTTCTTTCCTTACCACTGCTACTCATATCAAATTTATCCACCACTAAGCGAGTTGCAGAATTATCCTCCCCTGCCATTTTATGGGAACCTTTCATTCTCCTCTAATTTTTTTTCAGTTGTTATTTTCCTTTTTTTTCTTTCTCGAAGCTTCACCCTGTTTCCAGACTGCTTCTTTTATGAGCACCTTTTTTCGAGTATGGGCTGTCCCTGCGCATTTTAACGTACATATATTAAATAAATAAGTAAATGAGTAGGCACCAAATCTCCGCATTTAGCCTCCATTTCACAGGCAGCCAGGGATAGCTCTTCAATTTCTTCATCTGTAGAGAAGCAAGCAGCTGTCTCGTTTGTCCCCATCCCACTCTTTTTGTAAATCCCCAGTGGTTGTGGAGAATGCAAATCCGAAATTATAATATGCATTTCAGAAAGTCAATAATTAAAAACAGCTGGGGCAACATCCAGAAGCAGAATGCACGACGGCTGGTTGCATCGATTCACGGATTCAAAGAGCGGCAAGGGCATCCTGTATCAGTTCGTTGCCCGTCATGGCTCATCGTGCCCACCTTCGCTAAGCTGCTCTGAACTCTCTAGAGGCCACCACGTCTTCTTCATGGACTAATCCCACGATTGTTCCTTATTCATCGACAATCTCCTTGAGAAGAAATAGTCCGAGTGGGAGAGGATTTCTGCGTTTTTCCTAAGCCGATTCAATCTTATTAATCTGCTTAATTCAGAAAATCCATCCAAGGCACGGCTAATGGAGTGACGGCGCCGTATATCACAGATCCGGGCAGACTCAGCTCTGGGTGATTTATGAGGCATGATTCTTATTTGTTCCAAGGCAGTGTGGAGGAGAAAAACTGGATTTTATTTCTATTGGGCGGGCTGACTGAGTAATTCAGTGCTGCTACCTGTGCATTAAGTATCCATCGACTTCCGATCCGTGAAAATTCGGAAATAACAGGTGTGTGCGAGCGCTTCAAAACCCGTGCAGTTTGGACGAATGCAAGATGTTCTCCTGTGTAAGCGCACGGACCACCCCAGCGGTAGAAAAATACTTGATGTTTTGCTGGCTCTATATGCACATATTCACATGCACACACATACGTACGAGGTCCACGCACTCCACTGTAACACACCCTGCACGGGCGAGGATATCGATCTTCCGCTGCGCCCCAGTGTATAGCCTCTCGCTGGGAAAGACATCATTTCCTCTTCATCCATTATGAGATCCTCTGCTGGATCCCTCTGGTTCATGGTCCCATCCAGGTGGCGTTCTTGGTGGTGGCTGGCTGCTTGTCCCCCAGCCGCGCAGCCTGGAGGAGGCGCTTCCTGGCCCGCCTGCCGGCTCCCTCGCTGCCAGGGGCGCAGCCACAAACAGACGTTTTCGGCATTTCGTTGCTTTCGTCGCGTCGTGGTTCCGTCTCTGGTTCTCGTTCAGTTGTGTAGCAGGTCGTAAAGAGGCTCGTCGTAGCGATTGGTAAGAGTAGTACTACCTAAGGACCCGCGATTCCGCGCTTTCAGCCGGTGGTAAATGATTTTCATGAATTTGTCCTTCTGTTCCACCTGTAATCCCATTTTTAATCAAGTAGGCAGAATGGTCCGCATTAATGCTCTAATTTGTCCCTATCCCGTGAACGAGTTTCCCAGCGGGTTCTATTTGCTTTGAGGACTCTGGGAACATCTTATCTTTCACTTAGTAGTGGAATTGTTCAATTACGAGCGTGAAATTTGGAAAACTATCAGTTCTAAGGATTCCAGAATCTAACGGTTCCATCACCGTTCATTTTCATGTTTCTGTAGGAAAAAATGCTTGCTTATCCACCCCGAAAAGGTTATGAGCTAATGTTTTACAGAGTCCAGAACCGCTTCTACCTTTTTGAACAGGCTTCCAGAAACACCTCGCCCAGCTGCAAGAGATAAGGAAGGGAAAATGCAGATTCCTGGATGGGAATTATAGCTTTACCAAGCTGCTGTTCAATGATTTATGTTGGAATCAGAACAGCGGTACCCTTTCATTAGTTTCTCAGTAGCTCTTTCACCTTGAAGCATTGCTTCTCATCCTCTCTTTCCTCTCGCTTCTTTTCTCTTGCAGTTCAATCCCTTCTCTGAGGAAGTATGCATAGAATTCCTTGAATGCAATACAATAAGAGTGTTACTAGTTTAGCATGACGTAATTTCCTTTCGAAATTATTATAACCACCGCAGAATCCAGCTTGTTGTGCCTGGCCCGCTCCGCCCTCCTGCATCAATAAAAGCCACGAATGACTGGAACGAGTCGATTGGTACCTTCAAAAGGGAGGCAGTGAAATCTTTGTGGATGAGGCAATTCACGAGGCGTGCTTCTTTTTGTACGTGATGAATCCCCGGAATTGTTTTGCATTGCCTATCTGAAGAAAACAATGGCGCTACCTCCGTTTTGCCAACGAATATTCTAGTGTTTTCGCCCCGAAATTCGTCTCTTCCTGCGCTTCTCTACCTGGGCGATCCGCGTGTGTGTGTATGTGTGAGCGTACATAGCTGACTGCTTCACGTATGACATCACCTCTGCCTCACGTCGCAACCATCTCAGCTCCACCCCAATTCATATCCCACGGCCGGGCTCTCGCGCTCACGGCCTGCCTGATTTCGCAGCTTATGGCGCGGCTTCCTGCTTTCGGCTCACGCTTTCTTAGGCATGCTTTCAGCGCTGCTTTGGAGCTATAAGTATGGTTATTCAATCATTTCTCATGCACAATATGGGCTCAATACTGGAGCGATATGTAGTGTGGTTAGTGACAAAGTAGTGGCCCAGTTGAAAGAAAGGAATGTGCAGGTATAGCAAAATTATTCGTGGATCTCTTGTTTAAACCCTTGTTTTTGTTCTGTTTTCTTACATACTCTTGTTTTTTCTTATCCATCACATGTGTCTTACTCGTATTTACGTGCCATAGAGATGGTTCCAGGATTGGGCACAGTGACGAAACGGGGCTTGGAATTCTCTAAAGCTCAGCTTTTTCTCTCCCATCATCTCACCTCCACTACAAGAATGAAGGTGACAAATGCAATGTCAGCATTAGCATTAGCTCAAAAATATTTGCTAATAATACATTTGTTTATATCAAAGCATTCGAGGTTTTATATTAGGTCGGTGAATTGAAAATACGTGCTAAAATTCTTCGTTTTAATGAGCGTGTTGTTGATTTCACGTTGCTGAGCGTTTGATGCTTTCTGACCGAGGAATTTATGGCGAATCCAATGACAAATAAATTGCTGAGAACCCCTCAAATTTGATCTCTACAAAAATTTCCAACATCAAGTAAGAGCCAAAACTTCGGAAACTCCTCATATGTGTTTTGTGGCGTTAGAGAAGGTCAAACTGCACTGGAGCACTACTACAGGTTATATAACGAATTTAAAGAATATTTGTTGTTTCACCTGGGTAGATCCATGCAACAAATTCTTGAAAATTCCCGCGGACTTGGGTAACTGCACCGAAATTTTGGGTGTTATTCGATCCATCGCTTGTGTCCTTCTTCACATCTAGAGTGGAAAGTCGCGCTTTTGTTTCCATAGCTCGCTCCATACTCCAGATTCGCACTATCCAGATAACATTTGCTTCCATCCAAAGAGCTTTCCCTGGCGGAGGATAAGTCCAAGAACTGCAATTAGCGAAAATTTGGGTGAGCTGCAATTTAAAGTCACAGCGCAGCCCTATCATCCTAGAGAGAAATCTCTGTCTACGTGGAGGATGTCGAAAGGTCATCCATACCAATTCTGGATAACTTTTGGGTTAGGATTTCGTTATGTTTTCAGAATAAATTTTGTTCAACACGAAGAACGCGCACTCTCGATTCACCACTACATTATCAAAAAAAAAGCAAAATAACGAACCGAACACTTGAATGGTAATTTATACTAAAGCGCGCCTTGGTCGCGCACGCACACCTGGTATAGTTACCCAGACACATCTGTGACGCAGTTACAATTGGACGCGTGTGTCCGACCCCATTGATATGATTCGCCCTAGAAATGAACATGAATACTTCTTCTATAAGCATAAGCAGTACCTGATTTTCCTAGCTGTTCTAAGTTCCAAGTCGTTCCTTTTTTACCTGAGAACAGTCCCGGGCGCAAACTAGGACCATTTCCAGCACAGCGAGTACTACGTTGAGTCGAAAAATTACCTTGAAGTACACTATTGTTGATAATATCTTTCACATCATTTACATCTGCTCGTAAGATACCTCGTACTCTTTCCACTGTAAAAGTAACATACGTTTTTGGGGGTGAGCTCGCAAAAATGCGCCCATGTACTCTACTCAATGAGATTACCCAAAAACCATGCCTAAGGCAATTCGATTTTTCGCTTCCCTCGAAACTCAATGTCTGGAACAACAATAAAAACTGTTCCAAAAGTACAAGAACACGACCACGTCGTCGTTGCCTCGCGCTGCTACCGAATAGAATAAAAATTCACCCTCAGGCGCCTGACAACCACTTCACTTCCGTCACCTCAGGCACTGGATTTTGTTCAGTTACGTTTTTGCCTTTTTGCCGTTCGCTGCTGTGCGTCACACAACGTGCGGATTTGAGCAACTGCTGTATCGCCAACAAGTTTTTCCGTTGACGTTGACTTTAAAGGGCAAACGTTCCTTGCTCCACGCGCCGGCTGAGCTCGTTGCCTCTCATCATTTCTTGGCAATGAGTTCTGTTCCAAGAAAAAAGGACTCTCATTCGAATGAGCCTGAAAAAAGCGAGGTGAGCCAGGCCGAGTGGAAGTGCATCATCAGCACGACATCATCGCCCCGGCCCCAGCCTCCTACAAATCCCGCCCTCACCCGGCGGGCACCACATCGCTGAGCAGGGATTATCCGCTTTCACTGCAAACCTCATTATCTGCCATGTTATGTGATTTTCTCGTCCGTTTCGATGACAAAAAAAATGCAACACATTGATTGCCTCTCGGACAACCACGTGTGAATGACCAAAAAAAGGCTCATTTGCATCAGCTGCTGCTGCCATTCAGCCACGATTCGCTTCAGTTTTTCAGCTGCAATCCCATCACATTCGTGCTCGATGTTCATCTACATCTTTTTTATTTCCTAACTCCGTTCTTGCCTGGATTTTTGGTGAATTTTGTAAAGGAAGGCAGAGAAGCTGCTCTATTTCCATATATTGGGTTTTAACATAAGTCCTTGCGCTTTTTCCGTTGCTATTTTTTCTGCCCCTTGCCAATTTTCCGTGGCGTGCTCTGTACATAATGAAAGCGCTTTATTTCCTCTACAATCCTATCATCACGCGGTTTCATAGAAACATTGAACTACTTAATTTTCAGGCTTAAGAAGAAAAACGCCAATTCGACAAAAAAAAACACAATTTTCTCCTTGTATTCAGTAGGGACCAGAAAGCACCTGACAATGTTTGAACTAGTAAACCGTGTAGAATATAAATGCGGAAGAAAATCATCAATGGAACTGTTGGACGCCGTATTTGGCCATGCTGGCAAGGATGCGGCCCGAGGTTATCATCGAGTAAGATGACTAGAGCCTTGAAATTGGGTTCTTTCAACAGAATCACCTCATCTATTTGAAAACTTTGAGAAGTGTGATGTCCTTCTAGATCATACGATTCCTCTGGAGCAATTCCCAGCTCTTCGTGAAACAAATCTGTTCGGTGGAAGTGGTTGGTGTCAATGAGATCAAATATGTCTTTTCTAAGCTTAGAAAATCGCGGATGACTGGTTATTTAGAGCAAAACCTCTCTTTCATACTTATTAGAGGTGGTTCGCCCACACCTTCCGAGCTTCGAGTGGATGCCAGGCTAGGTAGTTGTCGGTTGTGCTGTTTTTCATTGACTCATTGCTCCACTTCGCAGGCTTAAAACTCAAGCATGTTGTTTAAAAAAACCATTTACAATGTTCTTGCAGAGCAAGGATAGCGCTTTTGAATGCTATATGACAGAAGCATGAAAGATATCAAATAGATGGAAAAAACTGTACCCAAAAAAATCGCAAGAACTTATTTCAACCCTCAATATCTCTTCGTATTTAGTTGCTTCAGAACACCACGAGGTGTGCCATAAGTTGAACTAAACAGAAACAAAGATCTGCTGCAATATCCCAAATCAAAAGTGAGAAAAAATCTGTTTGAACTTCAACAGCTACATAGCAACTAAGTGGTTAGGCAAACTAAGAGATGTATCCAAAAGAACCGAAAGAATTCTTGGATTCATATAACTTTTCCGAGTCAATCAGTTTGTATCTTTGCTGGAGATCAATTTTTCCATCCAAATCACTTTCTTATTCTTCTATCCACTTTCTATAACCTCCTGGATATAGAGATAACAGACAGCTGGAAAATTCTATTGGCTTCACATGCCCTCTCACTTCACTGACACAAAAGTGCAGCTTTTCACCTGAGCACTGGGGAATCATGCGTATTGACGGAAGATGACACATTATCCTTCGCCCTTCGATTCAATACTTCGCGACTTCATTTCATTCCCACATAGTGTTGCTGCTTCTGTAAATGTGATCCGTTCTTAGACATGACTGTGGCAAAAGTTGTCTCCATTCACAGGTCTGGACATCTGAGCCGGCATGCATCATTGAGATCACCCAGAGTGTAAGAGTTTGCACAAGTTTACCCATGATTAACACTGGCTCTAACACATTTATCTTGGGTAATCTCGGTGATGCATGCTAGCCCTGCATACTATGCCAGCGGTTGACGCAGAAGTAGGCAACCAGGGCGTGGAGCTGGGAAAAGAAGTTTGCGGTCGGGGTCGCCATCACTTCAGGGACGTGGATGGCTGCAGTTTCGAGACCAAAATCAATAGGGATGTCAACTTTGATTATTTAGTAAAGATCATCATATTTACTACCATATCGCTCCGCACTTCCATCAGAACAAAAAATCACATGTCATAAACTCAAAAATGTACTAGTTAAATTAAAAATGGATGTAGAAAAAGAAGAACTAAAAATAAGCTAAAACAAGGTTTTCAGCTATTTTTAGAGTACTTTTGAAAAATGTTTCAACTCCTTCCTCGAGGTTATCGCCACCATCACCCCCCTGCCCTCCCCTGCGTCCGCCATTGGCACACGCTGGCGTTGATCAACCGGAAACCAAGGAATTACTGGGATCTCCCCTGTTATCAAGCTTAGGCAGAAGCAATAACAGTGTTTCAGAACTAGCAGATGATTTCGATCCTTTCCCTATAATTAAAGCTTCAGTCGGGAGTTAAGGCAAAAAAGCGGTACGAAATCTACCATGTGAGCATTTACACGAATTTGCTTGCAAAGAATTTTCTTCATGAAAAAAAATATCTACTGTGGTACGTACATGAGAAGATAGTCAATACCATTCTTGAAAACCCACTATCAAATTTTGTGTGGACTTATTTCACAGAAAAATATAGCAATCAACCTGACGATTCTACACCGGCTTTGGGTAAATTATTTTTCATGTGAACGATGCATTCCGGGAAATTTCTCAGGTCCACGGGCAAATCCCAGTCGAGCTTAGCGTAGATTGAGCAATTCCAACGTAGAAAATCCACTTGAAATCCGAGTACACTCTGAATAAATCCGGGTTGTCAACTTGAATTCTGGATAAATCGCGCTTAACTTCCTCCCGCCGGTTTTTCACCCTTTCCTCGAATTTGAGTGGGAAGCACAGGCGTGAAATCTCTGGAGCATTCCGATCTGGATATTAGGCCTTTTCAGTGCTGAGAAGACTCACATTAGAAATACTAAATGCAATTAGAAATAGAAGTACTAGCAGCGCCCAATTTCACTACTAACCACGTCGTGTGCTTTCGGTCATTTTCATTCGCCAGTTTACCTACTTGCTCTAACGATTTGTTAGATCAGAACAAACCTCCGGAGGGACCTCTGGGCGATGATTTCCCCCCCTTTAACAACACGAACTCTGAAACATGTCGAGGATTCCATGTGAGCGAAACTGACTAGCTTCCCGTACAGATGGTCAGTACTCCACAGGAAAGTGCAAGAAACTTGATTTCTTCACTTTCTTCGATGTAAAGCTCCATCCAGTTATGAAGGGAAAATATCCCTGCTGATGCATTTCAGCGCTAATACATAAAATACTTTAAAACCATAGTATTAGTCGCGCTAAAAACCTCCTAGTCAAGGGCCCTTATGCTATCTATCTTATTTCTCTGTGATTCATGTCCACCGACAGAGTGCCATATCTTGCACCGTCAGCGACCCACATTTTATAAGAGAATGAGCCCCACAGAGTGCTAAATTGCCCGTTGCGTAGTAGTTTTCTACCACGCAAGACTCATTCACCGTAATTCAATGTCTTCCCCGCAATTACAGAACATCTATTCAAGCTGTCGTCAAGTTCGACACTTGGTCCTGCATTGCAGTTCGCTCGATTTTCGGTCATTTCTCGTGTTTGTATTGATGCGTTTTGTTGTTATTATGTTGTCCAGTAGATTACGTTACTCAATGATTCTCATAATCCTCTTGTTTCGTGGCTTACAAGTGCATTACTTCCTAGTTTCGACAAGTTTTTGAAATCGTAGATATTATTGATCGTCTGCGTTCTTTTTCCCTCTCAATCTGCTCTTACTCTTTTTCAAACCCTCCTCTTCTTCGGTGCGCTTCGAGGATTTTTGATGTCTTCTGTTGTGGTTCGCTTTTCGCATTAATGGTCGCCTGTTGCAGCATGAAATACGGCAGTCCAGAGCACTACGCGACGACCTAAGCAAACACGTTTTTTGAGTCACTGAATTATGGATAAGGCGAAGAAGAAGTAAGTAGACCACTTCTGTTTAGAAGGAAAATGTTAGCAGATGTAGTATATGATACTTTTCAGATTTGCATCGGCAATTGATGGTTTACGGTCGCTTCATAATCGAATAGATGTGGCGGTAGACGAAAAAATTCAACCTGAACATTGCTGCTTCGAGAAGGTATTCAGTTCTTTCATGCTTTTCAGTAATCTGCGTTTTCTTTCACTCTAATATTCTACTTGTTTTCCCTTTTGATCGGCATCTATCTGTAGGTCGAAGGGAAAGACTTCAAATCAGTACCGAGCTGTATTAAGACGATTGAGGTTCTTCTTTTTATAGCTGTGTTCGCCGAGATTCTTATGTCCAGATTCGCCAAGATGTAAAGAAAGTCGAACTTGGGTTCTGTATTAGGAGGTTTGAGTGTGCGTCTATGAAATTTTGGTGTTCTCTAACTTCCCCTCTTCTTTTCTCTGAGTTCTATTTTGCGGTACGATGTGGGGCGCAGATGTCCTTTGCGCATCTTTATCTCCTGTTTTGGAGCCACATGAAATTATATAGCCTTATTAATGTGAGCTTAGAATAGGACATGAAACACGGCCAAATTTAATGTCGTTGTTAGATCCTCCAACCATAATCTTGCGGTCCTATATTTGGCAATGCTTCATGCATATGCATTGGAATCCAGCTTGATATATCTCTATCATAGCCGCCGTCTACACATCAGTATGTCGGATATCATGGTGGAATATGCCATTTAGATTTTACGACATTAGACATCTATTCCGTGGAAGTTTTTCTCTGTCCTTAGCAGGGTGAAACTGCACTTCATATCAGATGTGGGGAAGCCAGAACCAGAGCTTCAACCCATCTTCACTTTCACGCGGGATCAGGGAGGCACCCCTACTTTAGGAGCGGTAGGGGAAGGGTAAATCCTCGACTATTTCTGATATTTTGTCGATGCTTTCCTTACTTTCCTTACTTATGACAGGCGCCCGAAGGAACCCTATGTGACGTTTTCACTACTTTGGCAGGAAATCGATTTGCCTCAGGGACAACCACGATAAGGCAAATTATACATCATTCAGTTGCAAATTTAATAGAGATTCGAATAGGCAGAAGAAATTGAAGATTCATGTCATCATTACATTACAGACTTCCACTGCCCTGATTCATACGTGGTGCATTAAAAAAAACCATGTCAGCTATGCACCGTAAGCTGAGCAGACAGTATAAAGATCCCACCGTTGTGCTTATAATTTGGAACTGCATTGATGTGGCTGTCTCGGATCACCGAGCATTAGTGTGTTCCACCACTTAATTAAGAACGAAATTGTAGAACCCCATTATACATGTTTTTGTGGATATCTTACAAAATGAGAGTAGATAAAGTATCTATTTTTTTTGAGTTAAATCTATTTTTCTATACTAGATGCTTCCTGTTTTCATGTTCATTGTTGCGTTCTAAATTCTGTTATACTTGGACTGATAATAAATCATCATCATAGGAAACCTTAGCAGGCACACTTTCACCTTTTTCTTTTTCACCTGTCGTCGTTGGTTGATCATTGCTCACTTCTAGAAGACTGTATCCCACTGTTTAACATATAAATCATAGATTTCAGGTTTCCTCATAATCCTTGTTGTGACCCTGCCCCTATCGATTTCTTGCCACTAACGGAAAATTTTGTAGGGAGGGGGGAGGGTAGCAGGCGTTTGGATAACGATGGGTAAAAACTGGGCTGGCAGATCGTTCTAATATAGTGAGGACTTGGGAGCTGTAACTAACCTTGCCTTTGGATCTTTCCATATCTCTACCACGTCTGGTGCGCTCATACTGGCGTTGCGAACCTCAAAAACCTTTCAGCATCTATGGTGATCTATTTACTGCATCCTAGACGGAGTATACTTTCTACTGCAGTGCACCAGGACATAGCATCGACACAGATCGACTTTTTCCACATATTCGTGGTGGTTGCTGGAACCAGTGTTGTCATGTTATACGTAAACATCCTTTTTTTTCTCTTGAACATAATGATCTCAAGTTTTAAGAACTTTGCGACTGTCAACGTTCTTGAGTTGGGTAGACAATGTCACAAATGTATTGAACACGATATGCTGCCATAGGGTAGCAAATTGTTACTCTTCACAGTGTGACTGGGACAAGCGTTTTTGAAGCTCGGCACAGGATTGCAGCTTTATAGCTTCGAACCAATAAATCATGCAACCATTTTTCCCTATAAACCTAGGCGTTGCTCCAAAATTTCTTTCCCGAACACATACAATGTGCTGAAAACGGAAATATTCGTAAATGGCCCATTCCGAGCGCTAATATATGTTACTGGGCTCCTTTGCTATTCTTTGAGCGCCGTTAGGCATCCCAACAAACAACTGAAGACTGCAGAAAACGACTGCTTTTCTCCTTTGTTGTATGAAGCGGTGAATGACGCTTTTGAATGGTCATATGAGCGATTCGCGGTGAATGGCAGAATATACAAAGTCGAAATGTAAACATTCTAACTTGAAAACTAATGAGACGCGGCTAAGATGTTTCCTTGTTTGGACTTTGGCTCTTCAAACGTAACTTGGAGCTTCATTTTTCTGCAGAAAATTTAGTTTCCAATTAATGTTGTACTTCTACGCCAAACCAGGTTGGTAGGTGAAACTTTCTTCTAGCGTTTAAACCACTTCCAGACCTATGAAGAAGACGTTGCACTGGAAACGTCACGCCGCATAGAATAAAGCTCCACCTACCAACCAGGTCTTGCGCAGAAGTGCAGCATTAACTTCTACAATAATTGCTTAGGTCAAAAAACCGGAGTACATGGCGATTAGTTTCCATATATTGCCAATAGGGAATTTCATTTTTTGTCCTCGCTTTACCTAGTTTTTTTTTTTATTGAAAGCGGTGGAGCGGTCAGTGGACACAGCTGGATAAGAAAACGAGAAAAAAACACAAATCGTGCTCGTACTCTGATGTAGTAAATCAAGAGGGTACTTTCACAACACAACCTTATTCGTTCGATCTTAACGATATCGGTATAACCGATTGAATCTTTATTAATAAACTGATAAACGCTTACTGGTATCTATGTCTAAAACCTGCTGCTTTATCATGCAAAACGTTTATTTTGCAAGATGAGTCGGTAAGCCGTCTTCCGCTTACTAAATTGCACATGCGATCGATTGCGGAAACGCAGCGGAAGATGTCTTCATGACTTGCAGTAAAAGGAATTTAGAAGGGTCACGAAGTTAATGAAATTTCCGGGATTGCTAGTTGTGTATCGTTAGTTTAATAGCTTTTTCAGATAGTCCGACATGGCTTCCCGGACGATGCACGATGCCTGGCTTACGATCCGGTGCAACGCCTGCTGGCGATTGGGACTGGACATGGATTAGTTAGAATTATAGGTGTGTCCGTAGTGCAATAGTCCCATTCAACTCTGCTTCGAGCTGTTTTTTTCTCACATTTTACTATGTTGAAGTATGGCATCTGAACCTTTAAATAACATAACTTACTGCATTTCTGAGTACCTAGACAGGCAATGAAATCTAGTGACTTCATATGGGATACTGAGCCTCAATAAATTGTTCACGTTCCTCGTATTTACCCTTAGAAATAATGCCAAAACCACCACGGT
The DNA here is from genome assembly GCA_000816745.1 of Ancylostoma duodenale. Classification (NCBI taxonomy): domain Eukaryota; kingdom Metazoa; phylum Nematoda; class Chromadorea; order Rhabditida; family Ancylostomatidae; genus Ancylostoma; species Ancylostoma duodenale. Next base: position 25,104 of record KN726430.1, read on the forward strand.
TTTTTGGGCATTGTCGATGCCATGATGTCATGCTTTAATACACTTGTGTGTTATCCAGTTTTTCTCCGTTTTCAAGACTATGTGTATTGTTCAGGTGACGTAGGAGTAGACTACTTGTTACGGCATGAATCGGATCATCCCGTTAACCATATACAGTTTCTCATTAATGAGGTGTGTTCTTGACTTTGATGTAATTTTCCACATCCAGTTTAACAAGATTTTAGGGTGGATTGATTACGGCCTGTGGAAATGACATCATTCACTTATGGAATTACCGACAAAAAACGCCGGAGGTAATGGTATCTCAAGCAGGACTTAATTTCGTTATCTTCTTCTCTTTGTTTCAGATTGTACACAGTTTACAACTGAATAAGGAGTCTGTGACTTGCATTAATCTTCCTATGGGAAACAAATGGTTGTACGTTGGTACGGACAAGGTGGGTAGTATGGGTGTTGTACACGTACTGATATCACGTTGATACGTGCTTGTAGTCTTCAATACTTTTCTAAGAAATATTTTGTCCTTCTCTTTCTCTGGACCTTTTATATTTATATGTAATTATTTTAGGGGAACGTTTATTTCGTATCCGTTGGCACGTTCCAGCTGAGTCCATACATCATCAATTGGAACAAAGCTATTGATTTGTGAGTTTCAATTCACTGCAAATTCGGTAGCGCTAAGTGCTTTGTGAGTATGAGGGTCAACAGGATTCAATGGATCGTAGTTCTAATGTCTGGGGTACTTGTAAACATATCTTATGCGTCGAAATTTATAAAAAAGAACAATGCAATTTCATTTTTAACTTACTGCGGGAGCTGCCCTCAGATCGCTTAATCGCTTTTGTTTCTTGATCAGCTAATAACGAGTTTGAAGGAATTATCGAAGGCAGTACTTACGGAAATCTTTGTATTTGAGGTTTTAGATGTTAGGGATTTCGTGGTTTTTGAGGACGCAGAACTCAAATCTAGTCTTACTTCGGAAAATATAACAAATCTATGATAATGGGGGTGCTGTTTTCCATACGTTTGAATGCGCACGCGAGGACGTTAGCTGGATTCGCCACGTCGACGGCTTATGAGGAGGTGTGCACAAGACCGTCAGAAATGAAGATTTCGTGAAAGCTGTGCTGTCTTCGAGGATTCGTTCGCCATTTGGCATGAGCTTTTAGAAAGACACCTATCCCTCTATTCATAAATGTAACTAGGACTTGAAAGAAGGACTTGAAAGAATGTTTATGATATGTAGTTCAAAGGGGTGGAATTTCAGAGGTGCTGTGAGGACTGTTTTGGATCATGGGCAGTTCGTTTCTTCTTGTTTGTAATGTTAAATTTCAGAAGCTGTCGTGTACATCCTGGCCCTGTGAGGCAAATTGCTGCAAGTCCTACAGAGCCCACCAAGATTCTCATTGCGTATGATAAGGGTGTCCTAGTCCAGTGGAATCTGGTCACTAAGGAAGTTGACCGATTCCCTCTAGATCCACCTATAAAATGCTTCAGGTAATTAAGTTTACTCTCCCACTTTTGGGTAAAGTTTAGGGCTAACCATTTCCTGGTGTTTTCAGCTGGCATTACGAAGGGAAATTGGTCATGACTGGAAATGTAGATGGTTCTATTTGTATATACAATATGAAGAGGACTGGTATGTTATCTCTTATTGATGAAGAAAAAACACGATTTGGCTCAACTTACCCTTTTGTTGAAGGTGAACCACAACAAAAGACTTCTCCACATGGGCAAGGTCCTTGTCGACCGATAACGATCGTTGACTGGAAACACAACAATGACGGTGATCAGTTGGTGGCATTTGCTGGAGGTTGGGATTTTCATATTTCTATTTAATTTGCATTATGGCTCCTTCATCTGTGCTTCACCCACTCTTCAGAAGTATGATTAATAGACGTCGCTCCTTTTTGGTTCAGGAATGCCAACGGATGATGGTTTGCCTGTGCCAGCACTGACATTTCTACGCGCGTCGAAATCAGCCACTGTTCTCGAGATGGATCACCCTATATTATCATTTGTGACTTTGCCGCAGGTAAGTATGAAATTGAGATCTGTATTACTTTGTCGTGAGTTTTTTTTTTTAATTTAGGTTCCTTTCGTTTCCTGTCCACAACAACCACATGCTTTAGCTGCTTTACTGAAAGGAGAACTGATGATGATTGATTTATTGTCGACAGGGTAAGGAACTCTTCTATTTTCTAAATTCTCGACAATAATACTGTGTTTTACATTTGTAGATACCCTTGTATGGAGTCGCCTCATGCCATGGATTTGCACGAAGTACCCATCACTTGTGTCGCATATTACTCAGATTGTCCAAGCGATCTCATCGGTGCATTAACTCTCGTAGGCTGCAAGCAAAGGAGGAAAGGCTACAGCGATAGGGTAATTTCCTCATTGAAATGTTACCAGACTGCTCAACGAATGATATTATCCGTGGAGATTCTCGCGTAATCAAGGCAGCATATTGTAAAAAAAATAATTCAATTCATGTGGAGATTTGCAGCCTTGGCCTGTGAGTGGTGGTATCGGAAGAGAGTGCGCTGCCGGTCATCAGGAGCTGATTCTTACTGGGTATGTTTGGGAAGTCATTTGTTATGTGGTATTTCATCAGAAAATGAGGCAGCACAGGCCTACCTATATAAAGCTGATGCTTAGGCTATTTATTTATTTACGTGCACATAAGTGCGCTGTACAACGGTGGATCACGAGCGCAAAGAAGTAAATGAGAAGCTCTCCAGATTCAATAGAAAAAACCCAAGGTTATTTCAAAATGTATCCCTGGTGCGAAAGGTATGAGTGTCAGTATTTTCACAAAGCAGTTTTCTGCTCAGCAAAATCAGGGAGGCTTTAATGCAACTCGCCCAAAACTGCTCCCACGAATAGAGAGGATATGGAAATGCCCGTACTTCCTTTAAACCCGAGCAATTCAACTGTTTGTGGTATTTTTTGCTCAAGTGGGATAGAATCGTGTGTACCATCTCTGTCGGTTCCTGGCAGTTAAGAGGACTGCTTGATGCGTTTGTATTGGAACTGAACTGCGACCAAACACCAGGAAGAAGTACCGAAACGCTACTAGAAACCGAAGGCCATCAAAGTGATAGGATCCATTTTCGATGATGCTTCTGCCTGCTCGCTTTTGAGCCTATATATTAAAGCTCAGCGATTGAGGGTTATTCTACCTGTGCCACTAACCGAGAAAGGGTCGCCTTTGAGTAGGCTAATGAAAACGCCATATTTGATGCAATCCATCAATCCGAACCTTTGATTATAGACACAAAGATGGTTCAGTGAGGTTTTGGCAAGCTTCGGGAGAAAACCTCCAAATTCTCTATCGACTGAAGACAGCATCGCATTTTGAGCGCCTCGAGGAATTGGAAGGTTGCGAGAAGGTCTCCCATGCTGTCAAAACAATCGAGCTATGTGTTGAAGTGAGTTTTTGAACTTGGAAGATTTGTTGTAGCCTTGACCAGTGCCTTTTTTCCTACATCACTTTTTTTAGTCCCGCCTTCTTCTTGTATCCGGTGTGTCGGGCCAAGTCACATTATTCCGGTTTACGAAATCTGAGAGCATGAACACTATTGCGGTGAGTCAATTCTTATTTGTGCAACTTGAGTTTTCAGTTATTGCTCAGAAGGGCGTGAACACACAATCCGAATGTTGAGAATTAATACAGCTAATATGCATATGGCAGAAGGAGGTTCTGTTTGGGAATTGAGAAGTATAGTATTATAGAGGTAATGCTCTTTGAGGACTTTGAGATTATTTTGCTGTATAGGGAGAGCACTGATCCACATGCGAGATTGTTTAAGATTTTCCAGGTAGCCCTTCCCATTTGTTCGTATCTCATGGCGTGTAGATTCTCAACGAATGATTTGCTGTTAGCCCTGTCTTTGGCCGTCATTATGCAAAAATGTCTTCACGTCCACTGCACTATCCTCTTCTACTTTCTCAAACCACCCGGAATGCCTTTCATCAGACGCTTAGTTTATGGAGGCAGTGTTGAAGAAAGTCTATGTAGAATATTTTTGAGCATTCCTCCGAAGAATTCTGGTCTGAAGGACCAATCAAAAATGTGACTAATTGAACGATAGAGATGCCAAGGCGGCAACGACAAACTTATTAGGAAAGTATCGTGTTCATCATGACATTCGAAGTTATCGGCCCATCCCCTCTTATTCTCAAAGCTGGAGATCAACAAAACATAAAAATCATGAATGGTGCAGCTATTTTGGGTGTTGTAGATGTGTCTACAGAATCTGAAGCATGGTGCCAACGCCACGCCGTTTTATAGCTTCATTTTCGCATAGAGTAGGAGGGCGTAACAGCTCCATGTGGACCGAGTATCACGAAGTCATAACGTACTTGAAGAGATGAAGTGGTATAGTTCGGTGAGGGAAATGACAAGCTTTAGAAGATCTTGTTTCTTTTTAAATCTGTTCACTGATTGTGTGTGCAAAATACTATAAATTAACGCTTGAGACTATCCAGTTTAACTATAATATTTTATGGTGACTCTATTGTTTTAGGTTGTTCAAATACCACTGTTAGGAGCCTCTTCCTCCAACAGTGCTGGTGAAGAGCGCGCACCGCCTCCATCTGCTCCTAAGGAGATTCGACGACAAAAGAAGGTTTGTTGTAAGTGTAGACCATTTGCAGGTGCAATATATGGAATGATAGCTTCAGCTTTCTCATATTTTGCGTGCTGCATTATTGAGTTGCTTGTGATGTTGCTTTCTATGACGCTATTTGAAGTTAAGTCACTTTCCAGCCGCTTCTTCATCATCTCGGAAGCCACCGCTTCTCGCTGTCCTTGTCCTTTTCACCGTCACGCCCTTTTCTCGAGTTATCGTCTCGAAAATTTCATCCATTTTTTGCCTGCCCCTTTGTTCATTTTCCTGTTATGTCATACTTTCCTCTTAGACTGTCAGTGCTTGCTTACTTGAGCATGATGATAGGGATTATAGAGTACGTATTATTGTATTTTGCAGGTCATCAGTAGAGATTCCACTCACAGTCCGGATACCAGCGACGCTTCGGGTGATGAGATGCAAATAGTACCTTTCAAAGTACGTGGTGCGCCAGTGAAACGAGCTGCAGGTTATCAGGTAAGTAGTGAAATGCACTGCTAGTTTTGAACACCGTTATATCGGTTCATTTCTTCTTTGCATACCAATATTTCAGCCGGAGTTGGCTTGTCTAATTCCGTGGCCATCAACTTCTCAAGCTGATTCTGTCACGACGACTGCTCTCAACTCTGCTTTTGGTGTCATAGCTCTCGGTTATTGCTTATGGCTTATTTTATTTGGCTACACTTTCTTTCCTTTCAGTTTTCTTTTCTAACAAGCGCTTCGAAATATTCTCTTTTCGATTAGGTATGTCGAACGGTCTAGCCTTGGTAGACATTGCCCAGTGTGCTTTGATCTACGCGTGGAGTACTTCCGAGCTGTACGGCTCTGATCCAACACCCGCGATCCAGCTACAGATGGGTGACGTTCCATCGCCGAGTCCTGTTGAGGTGGGTCTATCGCGTTCTTCGGCCTGAACCCCCGCTATATTTTTGTTTCTCTCGTGCATCCCTCTCAATTTTTCGTTCCTTTTTTTCAGCACGTGATTATGTGATTTCGTGAATCTTGCTTGCTAAAATTGTGTTCCGCTCTACATTTTACCAGGCGAGAGTGTTTGGTCTCATTTAACCCAAGAAATTATGCTAAGCAGTGAATGTTGTTACTAGTGTAGGTGTTCATAAGGCCAATTTTAAATGTTCTCATCTGCATGGTGACTGAGAAGTTGGCGCGTGCAAAAATCTATATTCTCAGAACCATATGCTGCCAGATGACATTTCGTATCCTATAAGATAGAAGGATTTATTTATTCATTCATTACACACGTCGTGCGTCATGATCACTCAAAGTGTCTATAATTAGCTTTCACACAAGCTTAAACAAGCGGTAACAGAACTGGCGGTGCGCCGTAGGTAACTCTGAATTTAATTCGTCCCTAGCCTTATAAGCTAAAGCAGCCCTAGCAGAAGATTTTTTTGCTCATAAACTTCTATTCGAACTGCCTTCAAATAGAGTAGTTGGGTGTCGTGATATGGAGTAAGCAAAAGTCATTCATCTTTTGTGAAAGAGGATCCAGGCGCATAAGCGTTGAACGATGTTAGTGTCGATGTTGCTTCATATGCAGAAATCCAGTCCCGGTAAAAGATTCCTCTGAAGTTATTGTGCTTCTACGGGGCAGTAATCTTAGCGTTACCCACGTTCCTTGGATGAATCAACGTCGGATGAAGATCAAACGGTGCCAATACTCTTCAGCCACCCTGTGGATTTCTTTAATGTGAAGGGAAAAATTCACATTTCAGTGAACCAGAAAAAAAGCCATCACAAGGTTGGGTAGCGTAAAAGACATGTTTGCCTCTTTGTTCAATACGTGACTCACTCTCGCTGGTAAAAGTGTGGATAGTTGACTGCTTGCTTGCTTTTGCATTTTGTTGTTGTAATGGTGGGTGTGTGAAGTTTACAGCTGGATCTCAACAACGATGATGGGCACATATCTAGCAGTAATGAAGCGACATCACCGCATCAAAAAGCGCCGCTATCACCAAAGCCAGGTGTAAACGTCGTATCGTTGTTTCGACGGAACACTACTGAGTTTGCCGCATCAATACGTGAGCGCTACCGCGAGGCTCTCCGAGAACATACGGACCGATCGGACACCGAAATTGGAGAAGATGCTCTTCTGTCACCGCCATCGAGGCAGGGACGATGCCAGTCGGAGCGAAGTGGTGGAATTATTCGGCGTCTTACCAAGAAAAAGGCAGCTGTCGCAAGGAGCTTATCCTTCCATTCGCAGAAGACCAGTGAAGGTAGGCTGATGTTGTGTTTTGTTGTGTGACCACCATATTTTTTTTCGTTCGGTGTGGTGTTACCCATTTTAAGAGTTAATTTTTTTGTTGTGTTCTGTCTTGTGTGGGGTTTGGCGGTTGTGGTTTCTGTGGATCTTCTTGTCGTCCTTGTGTCTGCCCTTCCATTTCCGTATCAGACGTCCTTATTCCAAAAGAGAAACGCTGTGCATGCGCTCAGAATGAATGCAACACCTTCAGTCGGTTAACAAATTAGTCGAACTTACTATGCGCTACCATCAGGGCTGCACCTTTTTTGATTGATATGTTTCCTCGTCCCTTTACCAATCCTTTTCTATAGATGTATTGGCAAATCAAACTGCAACTTGAAAAAAAAAACAGTTCCTCACATGAGCGAAGGAAAGCTCCTCCCGGCTCCTCGGTAGTATCGTTTTGTTTTTTAGAACCCATTTTCACACCCTCTTCTGCATCTGCTGTGTATATGGCGATGTCAGCAATAACAAGTTGAAATCTCTTGCACATTATGAGCGCGTGCACAGTTCATGCAGTCTTCCTTGAATTATTGGGTCCCTAGCGGTACTCCTACGTTCTGCTTCGAATCAACACCTCTTTGTCACTTACAGTCTCCATTAGCTGAAAGAAACCAGTTGGTGCGATTGAATACGGATATTCGTCAGAAGTCATTCGACCGTCGTCGAGAACTCTTCAAAGCTCATTCCATGGCGGTTACGCAGAGCGAACAGTGCAATGGCGGAAGTCCTCGAGGTATCAGCTTTCACCTGCATGTCCTGCTCGTTCTACTCGCAAGACGTGAGCGTTTGTGTGTACTCCTCGGTTTACTCGCTGTGTTTCGGGGTCTTTGGTATTTTGTCGAATTCGAAGATGTTCTCCAAGTGCTGCTAAGTGTGTTCGCGTTATTGCATTTCTGGTCGATTCACACTACAAGATGAACATCGGTCTCTGGTCCATGAGGTAGTGAACAGAGCTCGTCATTGTCGTGGCTAGAATCGCAATGTCTTTTCGGCTTTGTACTTCTCGTTGTGTTTATGTGTCGAACTGATTTTCTGTGCTGTGTGACATGGTTACTTCACTGTTTCTTACCAAGCCAGGCAACCAGCTGCAAAGGTAAGCGAAGTTGCTTTCTAAGAAGTGGACTGGATTCGTGAATTGTCTTTTGTATGTAGTCGTGTTAATTGAAGAGTGGGCCGACATAATAGAAGTTTGTTAACGCTTGGAAACTAAAACTAGGCTGCCTTCAATTTTTTGAAGCATTTTTTATACTAAAACACTATAACAAGAACAAGTTATGCGTGCTCTTCTCTTCTAGGTGCATCATCGTGAGTTTTTCTTCATTAGTGTCTGGCGAAATTGATGAGCTGCCCAGTTTCGCTAATATAACTGTTTTAGGTGATACGCCTCGTGATTCTCCCATCTTTACCCGGAATAGGGAAGGAACAGGACCCTCACCATCCATTTCTTCTCACAGTTTGGAAAAGCTCAGTCTTGCTGGAGGAGAGTCTGTGTCCTCGCTTACATTTATACATTCATATTCACGGAGAAATGGTTAGTTCGTTGGCTGCCCGAGATCAGATTGAGCTAAACATTTCTTGAAAGTTTGTTTGCAGATCCTCGAACGTCTCCATGCTTATGGGTAGGGACGAGTGCGGGTGCCTCTATCGCGTTAAATCTGATTCTTCCTCAGGATCGCCTCATTTCTACGGTTGTCATAGCGCCTTCAGGTTCGGTGTTGTACTTATTCTGCGGTCTTTTTTGAGTAGATGAACACTTGTTTAAAATAATATATTTAAAATGACTATGCATTTCTTGCAGCTGCCGAAGAAAGTAAGTATTTGATTACAGTATAATTAGGCCTCTGCTCTTCGAACTTTCCTGCATAATTTTACTTGTCTCTAGTTTTGCTTTCCGTTGCTTACTGCGACTTCTCCGCTTGCCCTGCTCCTGTGTTCACTGACTGTAGTACAGATACATATCACTGTGCTACTTTATTTTTATGGTAAAATCTTTGTTTTATTGCACATGCTTTCTGGTGTGTTACTTTTCACCCTTAAACTAAAACGGACTTCTGCTTCTTGGTCAACCGTTCGGAAATATGTTGGACTAGCGAAAGTTCTTCTTCTTTCCTGTCTTTTTGTTTGGCCTGTCTTTTCTGCTTCTCTTCTGTACTTTCTTTCTCTACAATTCAGCTCCGGTGAAGGTGTACGGATCAGCGAAGGGTATGTGTTGTGTCAGTGTTGCTCTTTTGCTATGCTTATGTTTAGTAGTCTCAGAGTTTCCGCGTGAACTTCCTTGCATGCTCGGCATTGTGCTTGTTCTTTCTCAGAGGATAGTGCAGGGATCTTTTGGCGACTTCTAGAATTATCATTCTTATAATCTGTGATAATTAATGGAATTTGAGGGGTAGTTGCTGTCGCTTAGCCCACTTTAGAAAGCTTGTATGTCAAGGATTTTTTGAATGAGAAAAAAGGCACCTGCAACAATTTTGCTCATTTTTTCTTTGCGGTTGTTCACTACGCGCTAGAGCTGCCTGAAAAAAAGCAGGTATTTTTATGATGGACCTCTTAGACAAGAAGCTTTTTTATACATTCCTCGATCCGTGCTTTCATTCGAGTTTGAAAAATTTTGAAAGTACTTCCTTACCACATCTTACATACGGTTTTTTATGCGAACGAAATTTGCTAACATCTACTTCTTATGAATTAGTGGAGCGAGTAGAGTGAGGATAGTGCTGAACATTGAAATGTCTTTCGCAATCCTTTTAGATATATCAGAGATGAAAATAAAGGAAAAAAATAATTGTACATGCTTCATATTAATGGCGTGCAAAAAATTATTTCAAAAGGCGCGTATCAGTGGCGGGATCTGGTGAACGTTTCCGGGAAGGTTGTAACCTGCATGTTCTTTCATAGTGGACAAGTTCTGTTCCTTCAAAGTGGGCAAGTTGTCTGGATGAAAATGAGCATGTTATTTCGAGATTCGTCCTAGATAGAGGTGGTAAGTCAGGGTAGAGATATCGCTTTTTGCTCAAGGAACTCGTCAGTCCGGAAGAGGGGGTGGCTGAGAACCTTCCTGGGAACGTTCATGAAACTTGCTACTGGATAGGATAGATATGGATGGGGTACGTGCCTGAAGTTTGTATCACTACAGCAACCACCCATGACCCTGCTTTATTCAAGCAACGTTTCTAAGGTAGTGTGATTAATTGTTGGCTTCGGCAGCTACGCTGTAAAACAGAGCTATTAGTTAGATGTTTTCAGTCAGTCTGATTTTCCACGGATCTGTTGGGAGTGCAATTCAGAATAAGTGAACTAAAACTCTTTCCTTGCTGAAATTTCCTTCCTGAAAAAAGAAAACGCAGAAAACGCAAACCTACATATATCTGCTCTGCTCTTTATGTATTGGTAACTGAAACGCTACGTTTCAATCTTTGCCGATTACTTGTTCGAGTATACTGTGTATTGTTGTAGGGTTTGAGTGAAGCTGTTTACTGTATTTTAGCCCAGTGGTAGCCGTGTTGCGAAGTTTCATGCGAGTGGTTTCACGTCAATCCTAACCGTGGCTTTATTTCAATCTGAAATAACTCACAAGTAAATTCAGGCGTTATCTGCCTGCACGGTGTCAGATTTTCGTGTTTCTGACTCATTTGTAGAGATTTTGTCCTATGATATGCTTTATCGTGCACATATACATCTGCTGGTTTAGGCACGGTAGTGAAGCTGAGAGGGCAAGTACTCTACCAAACGTTTATGGATCAATCGTTTTGTCTTGCATCTGGAGCCAGTGAGTCGTATAAGGAGACGAGCAAGGAAAGCAAAGACTCGGGAAGTCCTGAAAAGACCGTTACTAATCGGGTAGGTTTGAATTATACAATTTTTATTGCTACTGTTGTAGCCACATCTCTTTTCAGATATTAACAAAGGCTAGTTTGTCGCCAACGTACTCGACCTCTCTCGATTTGGCCGAGGATATTCCCCAAGTACGTTAAGAGTTGATTCATGCAGCATTTTTGTGGAAGCCTATATATTTTACACTGTAAGGTTAATAAAATGAGAACTGGTCCCAGCAATATTGTAGTCGACTAGCTTTGGGAGTGCGTCTGTGATTTTTTATGCAATTATGGCTGCGGAACGGCGCTGGCCGGCTCATAAGCTGCTTTGGTCGATGGGAATCACACCATATTTACATTAAAACCTACAAAAGAAAGTTCAATAAAAATTAAATTGAGTCAGCTGATCTGCCGGCCGACCACACGCCACAGCCGTATTTACAAATTCCCAGACGCACTCTCTAAGCTACCTGATTGTACATAACTGCTTCATTTGGAGTAGAATAGAGGAAAGTGACGGAAGTTATTGTACAACGCCTCACCAGTTATCTCTCCACCACCATCCCTGGTTTACAAGACGATTTAATAAACAGGAATTGGTTTGAATTCCGCTCTTATATAAGATTTAACCCGTAAAAAAACAGACTACTGTTTAGAAATGAACCAATAAACTTTGTGCAATAACCTCGACTTCTCCGTAGCAATCCTGTAAGCAGCTGTAACCTATTCATATCCATATTACCAAAAAAAGGCGCCTGGGAGTAATGACAAATCGAAATGAATCACGTATATTCACCATTCATAACTTTGATGAGATTAGACTAGTTCATTTGTAAGGATTATTTAGTGGTGAAACACTTCAAACTGTTGTCAGTAAGACATATTTTGCAGAAGTTCCTGGCCTTAATGTTCTCGTCATACCTCTTTTGCTATTCTACGCTAATCACCGAGAATTCGGCTTGTCGAAAATGACCGAACCTAACTTATACTGTTTATTCTGCCAAAAGAATTTGTTGAAATGCCGCCACCTACCTATCTGAACCTATCTCTGGGTCTTAATATTTTTTTGTTATACGGTTATATTTAGTTGATTGGTTACTTTAGTTAGGTTTGGAAGGCGACTTTACCAGATTAAGTCTCGGAACCCGTTTTGGGCGAGCTGGAATCTAGTCACTAATCTCATTCATAGCTTGGTCTTATTCCATTATTCTGTTCGTGAACTTGCATTATTTTGTGATTTTCAGATACTTGTAGTTGTTGCTGAATTCGAAGTTAAAGTTATCGCCCTACCTTCATTCAGTCAGCTTTTCGTGCATAAATGTGAGGAGATTCCTTTAGTTAAGGTAAGGTTGCTCACTTGTACTCTTTTATGTGTTTTCCAGTGAACTGGGTAGATTTGTGCTTTTTCTAGGCTCAAGCTACCCATGTTAGAGGTTACCCTGTACTGATGTGTTTGGCAGCAGATGGAAAGGTGTGTTTAAGTGTTGAGGTTCACGTGACTTCAAAGGTATTGCTTTTTTCAGATTGTTGTGCTCTCCCTGCCTTCTCTCCGAATCCTCCATCAAGCTCCATTTTTACCGCACTCAGTTGAGATCGAGGATGCGTGAGTTTTATCACCATGTTATCAAGAAGATAACGTTCATTTCTTTTGTAAGTCGAGTTCCATTTATCACAAATGGAATGGTTGCTTGGTCCTTTCCGGGACTGCGCTGGGTAGGTTTCACAGCCCGCATACCATATTTTGAGCGCAAGGTGTATGTTGCAGGATATGTCAAAAGATGTCATTCTCAGAACATGGCTTGGGGATTTATATGGCTAGTCCATCAGAGGTGCCCTTTCCAGTCCCTACTTTTTAAATCAAATGTGTAATATGAGCCTGTCTTCAGGTTGAAAAATACACAATATGTTCCGAACTAGCAGAACAAGCGGCTGATTCTCTCGGCGAGCTTTTCGTGGCATGTGATCTTCCTGAACCGCCGCGAAACAACAGCTCCTTCTTGAAGGTGATTTTCTTATAGCTATTTTTTGTAATCCAAGGTATCACTTGTTAGGTAAAATGGGCTTGGTTGCAAGAGTAAAGTGACACTTGAACAGTGCATATGTACACACAGATAAAACGAAATAGTAGCATGTATTATTGTTTCTCAAATGGAGCCCAAACTGACAAATTGTGGGATAGGCTGATATGGTCCTGTGGGGTGAGCCCTAGAGATGTCTGCAGCGCTTTCCACCGTTCCATTGCGCTATCTGTGTCCTGCGTATCATCGTCGAGCGTTATCATCAGTTATGTCTAGCATGTCAACCTATGATCTACATACCGGAGGTAATGATATGAAGGAGTGTAACCGTTGTGAAACGGCTCCCTACGGCTCAACCTACCTGACTATACGAATGATATTGTACTTTATTTCGGCCATATTTTCAGGGGGTCTCGAGCATGTTCACTGGCGCACAACGGCAAGACTCATGCGATGTCGATGCGATTCGTAAGTTTCTTTTTGAATCTGAATCTTATTTTTTTATTCTCTTGAACGTGAGTATTATTCATTCGTTGTGTTGTGGGTGCATATCAGTGTAGAAAAAGTAGGGAAACACCGTCACTTATGCCCCTTCTGGCAATATCCCACACGCTGGTGAGCCCACATCCGCTTAGTGCACTGACATTTGCAGGCGTTCCATTTGCTGCTTCATAACTTTCATGCAGCAGAAGATTTGATTGGTCTATTAAGAAATAGAACAAAAGTGGTATTTTTGAGGTTCCATTGTGACGGTGATTTAGTGGTCGGTAATAACGCTACATATGGTGGTATACTCTGTATAGTGTTAATAGAAGTACTTAACAGTGCGATAAATTGACTTTTGGCCCGAATCAGTTTGTCGCGCTGTTCTGCGACGTTTTTGAAGACTGATCAAGGTGTTGCAAAAAATCCAAAGTTGAAACATTGACGGAACTCGGTCATGTTACTAAATAAACGAGAAGATTTATAATAAAATGAGGAGTAGAAAATCTTGCTGTGCTGAGCAATGCAGAAAAGGAGAGGCACCCAGAAAGAGCTTCATAATAACAAGAAAAGAAATTACTGCCAGCCAAATCAGCTCGCAGAACCTCTGCATTGCTGCCACAACTCCGCGGAAGGATCTCTGCGCTGATCCCAATGATTCCGGATCATCAACATTAACCAGTAAGATGTTAGCAGCGGCTGAGTTTTCGACGCCATTGTCTTCGTGTATATAGGGACAATTCCTAAAATTCCAAAACGATCAAAATATCAGACACCAGCTGATTTTTTTTTACGTTTTCGTGGGTGCTGTCTTTGAACGCGCGGAAAACAGACCCCTATTTTGTTGATTTCTCTATGCTACGCGCTATTTCAGTAGTGTGTATGAGTTTTACGTTTCTCCAACCACGCAGCGAGGGGAGAGGGGAATCTCGCACTCGAAAATTCTGACGGTTCTACCTTTAATCTTTGCCGCGCAAAAATCACTTTGTACTTATGAAATGTTGCGGAAACTTCTCCGCGCTGCCTGCACAACTAGTTCTTGTGACGTGTTCGAGAATGTCACAATTTAAAAGGAAGGCTCATACTTATGGAGCGCAGAAACCATAAATGCCAAACAGGTTATTGCACTCCTATTCCTTTACTCCTCAACACGCAAGCCCACTTTTCATCGATCGCATTCACTCTACTCGACTAGCCTCAAATAATCAAGTAAAGATATCTTCCTATTGGAATTCGTAGGTCTTGTGATGCTGTTGCAGTGCTTGTAATACGACTATTCGTAGCCATCCGGTTCTTCCTTTTGAACAAAACAGATGGAATCTGCTGCTGTTCATGCTTTGGTTTACTGATCTGCGAACTTGCGGTTCGAAAAGAAGTTGTTCAAAATGACTTAGTGTTATTCTCGTCCATCGATCCTGACATATTGCGTTGATGGCGCGCAATATTACCACCTCATGGTGAATCATCAGATGTTTCATTACTCATCATTTGAAGACGCAACGTCTAAATATGAAGAGAGGTTAGACACAATAGGCAGAAACATTGAACACACTGTTGATCATTACAAGGCAGCCTGCTACCTTCGTTATTGCATATATACCTTATACGTTATTACATTGTCTCCCCGCAATGCCTTCGACAATCTTACATTGGCTACCCGCGGTGCATTCCAAAATTAAAGCAAAGAAGGCTTCAAAAGCAAAAGGTAGAGTTAATCTTTCATTGTTTTTTTTTATCCTCATCCTATTTCATCCCAAATTGCAAGAACAGGTCTTGCTATAGGTCGTAGTGTGTTCAGCTGGTTTTTATGTACTGGAAGTATTCTCTGGTTCTTACATCTTGCTCCATCTTTATACTGTGATGCAGTTCTATTCGAAGGATATAACCGAAAGAACATAGATGGTACTCAGGGCCTGGATGCATTATCGAGATTACTCAAGGTGAGCGTGTTGACGCTCACTTTAACGATGGGTAAACTTATGAAGTGTTAGCACGTTCACTTTGGGTAGTCTCAATTATGTATGCGGCTCCAGATGACAATTCTCCCTCGCTTTTTGGTTATGAGTTCAGTGGTTCAAGGTCGCGGATTTGTTTTTGCCGTGTGAACTCTCACAAATTACCGAGGTAGGATAATTTCTCACTACCATATCATTTCTCGTTGCTTTCTCGGATCTGATATCCGAGCGATTGTTAGTATCGCACTGTGTGTGGCGCGGTGCAAGAGGGCGCACTACCGCGCCCACAGTCGATGGTTCGATCGGACCTATAACCAACCAAGCCATCCAGCCATCCACCCTTCGGTCGGTGCCTTAGTACCGGAAGGGTTTGGGGTGATGTAGCGCTGAGTTGGTACTTCGGGTGCTCCACACAAGTCACTATATAGGGCACATCTGTATTCGATGCCCCTCCGATTCTCAGATGAAGTCGAATGAGTGTTGCATTCAACGAACGGGACTGATTAAAAGCAGCACCTACGGAAATTTTCGTGTTCTAGATTTTTATATAGATTGGATGCCTACCCGTTGTGCCAACGGTTTTACGAACGTTGCACCTTCGTAGACATCGTCATTCTCAGAATATAAATAGATTAGATGCGTGGCAGCGTTTTAATCAAATTAATTGTGGCGTAAAATGGATGGGTGTTTACGTATACAGTAATTTTCTTCCCTTTTGATAAAACTCGCTCTCATTTCCACCTCTTTCAGTTTCAGCCTCGCGCAACTCGGCAATCTTTTGCACACGGACTAAAATGGTGGCAATGAAAATCGGTTTTTTTTTGTAGGATTTGACAAAATCGATCACTGCGTTCGTTTTAACTGTAGTGCTAAACCTAGAAGTATAGCAAAATCTGTGGGGACAAAATTACCGGGGGTGTTGCGTTTAACGCCGACCATTTGATCCTTTATCTCTTAATCATCCCCTATGTTGTATCTTCTTGAAGCAGTCTCCATTCAAATTAGACATTTTTGGAATATTCTAAACCTACTCGACATGCTGATTTCATTTGTATACTTAAATGTTCCAAAGTGGTCAATAGACTTTTCTACGCCAGACCAACCAATTGTGGTTTGTACCAACGGACCGTGCTTGATGGATGTAGCGGACGCATCTTGCTTTGTCAAAAACTGTGCAGCAACTGCAGCTCAGTTTTTGACACAGCGAGCGAGGCATCGGTCATCTCTCGCAACCGATCAGCGCTCCGCCTCTTCCCACCAATAAATAGCCTTAAAATGTGGGTACCTAACGCATTCGATATATATCTTTACTCTCTATAGTCCACATAAGCATAAATCGGCGCAAAATCCTCAGGAGCGGTTTTTTTTTGATGAACTTCTGCTCTCCCCCTAATGCCACATGTTCACAATTTCTTTGGCTGTGAATTTAGTTTAACCAATATATTTCTGTGAAATTGTACCCGACTTACTGATCGCTACAATTTTTACAAGTTTTTCTTCGTCACTATTACTAATCGCAGGTTTTTATACTGTTATGTACAGACTAGTGGTTCAGTTTCATTCTCTACTTTTATCTACAAGCAAGGACCACTTAAGAATACTGCATCATGACTCACCTAATTTGCAGTTTCGGACCGGGAGAAAACCAGCGGTGGTATAGGCGGAGGAGCCACACGTGCTGTTGCAAGGACTATCCCAGGACCCTCAGTGAATATGGAGCGAGCTCAAGCCGGCGGTGTTTCCGCAGGACAAGCGGCCGCCATGGCACTACAGGTACTTTGCTGGACTGAATCACTTCTTCTTTGTTAATTAATGTTTCCTTTTTGCAGAACATATCGGAACGAGGTGAGAAGTTGAGCGCAACGGTTGATGCCACGGAAAATCTGCGGAACAGTGCTATGAATCTTTCGCAGCGAACTGGTAAATTAGTGGAGAAGCTGGAAAAGAAGAAATGGTACAACTTCTAGAAGTGTTCCTCCGTATATCATCATGTACCAAACGCTTTAGTTCCTAGACTGTATATTTGTGGGTGGTCCTTTTTTTAAATATTTTTGTTTTGCCATTTGAATCGCCGTCGAGTCTTCCTTGAATTCTCAATAATTCCTTGGATACATTATCGTTTTCACCAGTGAAAACTTTTAACGGGGTTGAGCCTTCTATTCCTTGTTTGCTTATTTCCTTTTCTCATTCCAAATCTGTTGTGTATGATACGAATACCTTTTTTATGCAAATTGAACAGTTGATTTTCTGTGACGCTCGTTCTAGTTCTCCTTTCATTGTGATATTTGGTCTTCAAGACGATTCTTCCTTAGGTTTTTGTCTCCATAGCGAGGCAGGAGGCGAGTTCCAGATGACCATCACCGGACTACCTTATTAATATTTTTTATCGATTCAAAACAGTACTACACTATAACAGAGTTTATTACAGTTGTATCATTAAATATGTACACTCCTTGTTCGTCAACATTTGTAAATAAGTATCATGGAGCGAACTTAACGTATCTGTACCGTGGGCAAAACAAAAGAGAACTAAAGACAAAACAGGGACGCCACAGCAAGTGTTCTATCTCGTGATATACCACAAATACACTACAATACATATTAACAACACTCAGTTTGGGTGTGATCGTCAAAGCAACAAAAAACGGGAGGACGCAATAGATACAAATCTTCAATACAACTTTGATACCAGATAGTAATCGGAGAACATAATCGAGAAGATTCAACAGCAATGGAAAAAGTATTGGTCCCGTTACAATGTATTAACAATAAGTAGACCAGATTTCGCATCCAACTAATGAACTATGCGATCGTCAACGGACTCTTTTCGATAGTGTCGGCATAGGGCGGCGGCTGCGTGTATTCGTAGGCGAAAGCCAGTGAAGTCGCCTGGAGCTGTTCACCGATCTGCTCAGCGACCTAAAAGCAGGGAGCAATGTTAATGCGCTGAAAAAGATGAGCGATTTAGTCCTGCAACATTAAAAAAAAGAAAAACTGCGCAACCTGTTCAAACTATAGGGCAACGAACATTACTGCGGACCCGTTTTTCGCAGACAGCAGTGACACGACAGTAGCTGTGCAAATCGTATGAAATGATCGGTCTCCAATTTTTTTTTTTGAGAATTTTAAGACGGCAAGATCAAATAGCACTCGCTTGCTTGAGTGTTTTCCCCTCATCAATTGCTAAGGGTTACTTTTTCAAAATCTTCTAAATAACACTGTCACAGTATGTAAACCAAGGTATACATGGAATTCGAGCCAGTAAGTGCAGATGTGGGAAGATCGCAGATCAAGTATGATGGAGAAAGTTTTCTACGGCTGAGGCCTGTTGCTTACGGTCGGCTTCAAACGAGAACTGTCACAACATCACACGGGTGTCAAATAACTGAAACGAACCTTCTTATCGCCAAGGTAGCAGTAGCAGCGCCAGACTACCGCAACACACCATACGTGGACGCACATTCCAATAACGTGGCTCAGAAGCTGAGGTCCAGATGAGGCGCCGACTCGTGACTGCGAAGCGGCCACCAGATCAGACGACACCTAAAACATAGATGCTGAGCAGTTCAGCTGAAGAAGCAGATTTCTTTGGAAATTCCTCGTAAGCTTCATGTGTGCAAAATGACACAAGATTTACCAGTAACTGACATAGAAATTCAAGATACTAAAGTATGAACAAAACGCCGGTAACGCCACAAATACCCTGTGGGCGCTCCTAAGCATTTTTGGTTCTTTTTTAAAATACAATTCAGAAACACGTCTTACTGTCTCTCAAAGCACCTTCCCAACCCCTTTGTTTCGTTTTTCTTTTCTGATCATTTTAAATTGTGCGGTTCAAAAATAAGATGCGACATTTCATTGAAATAATCTCCTATATCGAGGAAAAAAACATACCTGTATGAACGCAAGAAAGACAGCAAAAGATGCGAAGATGATGAACGGGAGAAGGAAGGATCGTCTCTGCGAGCGAACTCCATGAAGCATCATCAGAACCTTTAATCGGAAGAAATGAATTTCGAGAAAACCAGTTCTGGTATGGT
Source organism: Ancylostoma duodenale (assembly GCA_000816745.1). Lineage (NCBI taxonomy): Eukaryota > Metazoa > Nematoda > Chromadorea > Rhabditida > Ancylostomatidae > Ancylostoma > Ancylostoma duodenale. The sequence continues at coordinate 44,312 of KN726430.1, forward strand.
GATGTGAGTACACGAATTCTCGACCCATTCTACTCACCAGAGATAATTGTAGAGAAACGGCGGTAAGGAGTGATGTGATGTACCGCCCACCTGCATTGGCGAGCCAGTGATCAGCTGGAAGTCCTCCCTGTAAAAAATCTGAATTAAACGAACAAACACTCTAGGACTGAGTATTGAACTCTATCGTTAAATGAGTATTTATCAGACCATTACCTATCCTTTCCAAGCTATGCACATAAGTAATGATCTGATAAATATTGATTCAGCGATTAAATTCATACAGATGCAATAATTATCATCGCTGAAATTATTAGTGAAGTTGCAACCTGTTCCTAGTTTACATGAAACACTTACGTTTAATTGTTTGCCGTAGAAGAAGAGCAATGTGATGGTGAACAGTCCAATGACTAGAAGCTGACCATATCCGATGAACTGTGTGGCCTGAAACATCAATGAAAAAAGTGGCGATCACTCCCAGTGTTTCAGAAGATACGTTCCGTCATGTCACATGATGAGCCTAACACAGCGCTTTTGGGATCAGAGACAGCACCAATGGAGCTCTCTTACGTGCAAGAGGTTGTTTGACTGTCACAGCTGTGGAAGAACAAAAGAGATTAAAGCATCCATGGAGATGCTGCACTTTCAAAACTAGGCAGTAGTGAATGTGTTGAATTGTGAGCGAAAATCAAGACGTAGCCATTGTTGGCCGATCGGTGCACTCAAAACCTCCCCCCGCTTTTCAGTGTCAACTCATCTTTCGCTCATTTGCTCCATAACGTGACAAACTTCAACATTAATGAGAAGAAGAAGAAGCTAAATGGAAGGAAGAGCGTCTGAATGCTCCAACCACTTAACAGCAGGGCACAGCTGCGCGTTCCCTCACTATCACGGATGTAAAGAGCTTCCCATTTTTCGTTTCACTTCAATTTTACGTTTTGGAGGGCAAAATCTTGCTTGAGCACATATCCGTACATGATGCCGCACACTCCTATTGGTTACGTTAACGTTAACGTTTGAGCATTTGTCTAAACAACCCCTGCGCGACCAGGGAATCATCATTGACCACTGCGTTATAAGACCCGCCGAGGTCGTCTCGACGGACGTTCGTTCGCTGCTCACCGCTGGACAACTTCGGATTAGAACACCTCTGCAGGAACCAAATGATTTTATTTCGTTCTTCCAGATCCGTAATATTTCAAGAAACTCTTACGCATAAGAGGATTCGTTTAAGAAGTAAAAATTTCGGGAATTGCTGATTCCCTTTTCAAGCAATCTTTGTTGGGTTAGCTGGTTAGTTAGTTGGCGCAAACCAAATGCTGTTGTCGGATGTAAATTGAAGTTACAAAGAAATAGAAAAATAAAGAGTTGCGTACCCTCATCACATGCACGGATCTACAGGCAACACGATATTTGTCAGCGTTGCTGTCCCACAGCGCGTCCACGCGGTGGTGGCGATGTTGCGACTGCGGCTTAGGCATCTGAAGCGGCATGTCACCTGCCCTGAAAAAGGAGTCCTAAGTTGAACAAAGAGGTAATGGTCACAATGTCGAGATATGATGTGGCTGCAGCATGAAGTTAGAGTATGCACTGGGGGATATAAATGTCAGAGCGAATCCTTCAATAGCACTGGAGGATCATAGAGAAGTTTTTCAGAAATACATGGCTTGTAGAGCGGGATATTTTGCATATTTCAAAACGGGATAATCATCAGGCGAGAAAGTGAGCACATGCAAAGAAAAAACAAGATAGTATTGCAAGGAATAGCAGAGGTGTGTGGCATGAGAGATCTCATTCACCTTTTTCAGCTTTGGTGCCTTGACTAAACTCCTTCGCAACCGCGTATGTAGTACAGAACGTTTCACCTCTGACTGTAAAGTCCACAGCAAGTTTATTCTCAATTCGGCCGCCGCCAAGCTCATTACGTTCGCACAATATGGCTACGCAGTGCAACAGGAAGCGGCAGACATGGACTGAAAACGACTGGGTTGTGTAGGTGCACGGGAAACACTAGTAGAATAGGCCCAGGCGCACGTGTCTCAGTACCTTTTTGAGCGGGATAGAACAGGAAGTAGAATGATCGGTTATATCAGTGAAATATGTGGATGCGCAGACAATCAGCATGACACGTGGGGTAGTGCGAAAATTACCTCTACATGAGTACGGTTTCAGAACCAGCGAATTCAGTATACTGATCCGTTAATTTTGTTAGAGTTTGACGCAAGCCATTTCGATTCTGGTGGGTTCTGGAGACGGACTGCTGCCGACACTATTCAAGTTTTATGGACCCAAAATCTTCAAAAAAAAAAAAGAACTGGCTAGAACCTTGCATGTGGGGGGGGGGGGGGGGTGGGGGAGAGACTTTTGGATGTTTGTTTTGCATCTTGCCTATGTATCTTAGCCTGCACCATCTCCAATCCGAACTCCGGTATGGGGACGCGTTTCTGGGGCTGGTTGTG